>JACXGI010003382.1:0-63030 GCA_016801175.1 Esox masquinongy | reverse complement strand
CTCCTCCATGACAACATCACGGAGCTGGTGGATGTTAGAGACCTTGCGCTCCTCCACCTTCTGTTTGAGGATGCCCCACAGATGCTCAATAGGGTTTAGGTCTGGAGACATGCTTGGCCAGTCCATCACCTTTACCCTCAGCTTCTTTAGCAAGGCAGTGGTCGTCTTGGAGGTGTGTTTGGGGTCGTTATCATGTTGGAATACAGCCCTGCGGCCCAGTCTCCAAAGGGAGGGGATCATGCTCTGCTTCAGTATGTCACAGTACATGTTGGCATTCATGGGTTCCCTCAATGAACTTTAGCTCCCCAGTGCCGGCAACACTCATGCAGCTCCAGACCATGACACTCCCATGGTCTGGAGCTGCATGAGTCTTGGCCACCATGCTGCATGGTCTTGGCCACCATGCTGCAGCTCAGTTTCAGGGACTTGGCAATCTTCTTATAGCCTAGGCCATCTTTATGTAGAGCAACAATTCTTTTTTTCAGATCCTCAGAGAGTTCTTCGCCATGAGGTGCCATGTTGAACTTCCAGTGACCAGTATGAGGGAGTTTGAGAGCGATAACACCAAATTTAACACACCTGCTCCCCATTCACACCTGAGACCTTGTAACACTAACGGGTCACATGACACCGGGGAGGGAAAATGGCTAATTGGGCCCAATTTCGACATTTTCACTTAGGGGTGTACTCACTTTTGTTGCCAGCGGTTTAGACATTAATGGCTGTGTGTTGAGTTATTTTGAGGGGACAGCAAATTTACACTGTTATACAAGCTGTAAAGTGAGCTGAAGTAAAGGCCTGGCAAAGCATCACAAAGGAGGAGACCCAGTGTTTCACATGATATTTTTGTTCAACCCCTTGGATTAAAGCTGAAAGTCTGCACTTCAATTGCATTCATAAAATAACTCTTGAATTTGTCTAGCTGTGTTTGTGCGTGTGTGTTCTTTATCATCAGGGAATATTGGAATAACAGTGCACCTGGTCCTGTAAAATGGACTCATGTTGGCTTTTATACAACCATGCAGAGCAATCATCAGACGCAATGACTCCCACAAGATGGCTGCCCATACCATTACGGATCCTCTATCATGATTAACATTTTGCAGCAAATATTGTGGGATGAAACCATCCTTTACCTTTCTACAATGTAAACCTGTCTGATGAAGGAAGCAAGTGTTAGGGTTCCGTCCTGTCCATCAACTTCAAATTTTGACCACTGTTCCTCTTTGACGATGCAATTTGTTCATTTTCAGCATATGCTGTCTTGATTTTTGAGATTATTCCCCTTGACACAGCGTTTTGAAGTTTTTGTACTTACCCCACAAATTATATTATTATATTGATTAAATTACTTTAGGTTTTAGACAAAGGTCCATGCTGAGGTGTTTATACGGGCAAAACTTTGCATTTGTGTCAACAAAGAGTCACCAGAGCCGGATGAGACAAGGCACCACTGTCAGACGTCAACCCACCAACCCTGCATGGTGCTCAGTCAATTGGCATTGTCCCATGTGTGACAACTGGTTACTGTCAGTACGTTGCAAGCAGAATTTGAATTCCTGCTTAGTAGCTTCTTAGATGTACTGGGAAGCAGTAACAGCTCAAAAAGTATTTTTCATTTAGATAAAGTATAACAACACAATAAAATCATGCAACATACACTGTACATGGAACATTGAGTAGGTAGAATGATAACAAACAAGTCAAAAATATTGGTAGAATAGTTAAATAAAACAAATTAAAACAACATCAACAACCTCAGGGTTCATCCGATCTATGTCTGGTTGTGACACAGCGTGACAAATTTAGCTGCCAGCTTACCTGACCTCAGCTCTTCTCCCTGTTATGCTAGGGATTTCTTTAAAGTGTGATAATCATTTTGGAAAAAAGCTTTCCCTTATATTGTCATTGTTTTGGACAGGAACAGTGCATCTCGGTTTTCGCCTCCTGTAAATCAAAAAAACTTGCGTGTTCTCTGATCTCTTGGCTGAAAGGATTTAAGCTGTCTGATTCTTTCATATTCCAGGCTGTGGCTCTCTGTTTTGACAGGGTTTTTCTTCCTTGCATTGAGGGGGCTTAATTATTCTGTGAATGTATGTATTCAATTTAGGGACAGATAACAATCCAGTTTGTTTTGCAGTTTTGTCAATTTTCTATTAAATTGTTTTTGAATTGGGTTATTTTTTTAAATTTTGGTTTAAAAATGACACTCACCTTTACTTTGTCTTTCATCTTGATGATTCTAGTGATCTTTAGACCAAGCTGACCTTGGGGATAATCCTCTTGAAAAATGTTTAGTCAGAAAGGCTTCTTATTTAAAGTAGCTCCAATTTCTCCAAGACTCCAATTTCTCCGGGATGCTGGCCTTCTAAGCAGAGTTGCAAAAAGATTCTGGCCAATAAAAGAATAAGATGGGCAAAAGAATGCAGACACTGGACAGAGGAATAACTCTGCCTAGAAGGCCAGCATCCCAGCCAGCATATTTAATGAAGCTGCCAGTTGAGGGCCTGTGAGGCGTCTGTTTCTCAAACTAAACAGCAATGTATTTGTCCTTTTGCTCTGTTGTGCACCAGGGCCTCCCAATTCTCTTTCTATTCTGGTTGGAGCCAGTTTGCACTGTTCTGTGATGGGAGTAGTACAAATTGTTGTACAAGATATTCAGTTTCTTGGCATTTTCTCACATGGAGAACAGAACAAGTATAGACTGAAGAGTTTCAGGAGAATGTTCTTTGTTTCTGTCCATTTGGAGTCTGTAATCCAACCCACAAAATGATGATGCTGAAGATACTGAACAAGTCTGAAGAAGTTTTATTGCTTCTTTAATCAGCACAACAGTATTCAGCAGTGCTAACATAATTGCAAAAGATTATCGCTAATGATTAATTAGCCTTTTAAAATGATAAACTAGGATTACCAAACACAATATGCCATTGGAACACAGGAGTGATGGTTGCTCATAATGGGCCTCTGTACGCCTATGTAGATATTCCATTAAAAATCTACCATTTCCAGCTAGAATAGTTGTTTACAATATTACCAATGTCTACACTGTATTTCTGATCAATTTTATGTTATTTTAATGAACAAAAAAAAAGTCTATGTGACCCCAAACTTTTGAACGGTAGTGTATAATAAATTCACCCAAGGGGGCCTTTTGCCCATTTGCTGGTAAGATCACAGCAATCACTGCAGGCAACTGTATTAAGACATCTTTGCTTTTGCCCCCAACCCAAAATAACTCATTTTTTTAGCTGATTTTGGCACAATACTGTTTTTTAAAACCCATTTTCTCTCCCCGACAATTTTGTACAGTCCTATTGGGGATTATGGCCTTACCTAGTCTCATCAACTCACCAAGTGTGGATGATTATGTTTTCACTGAAATTCACACTGGAGTAGAATGTGTTCCCCAGCAAACAACCACTATTGAGTTCACAGGTGGCAACCTCTCACAAGTGACTAGTGTCCAACAGTCAAATTCCAATTCCACAGTGCATTGCTGCGCTTATAACTCAAATTAAAAAAAAATCTAAGTTTCAGTCTAAGGAAAACTAAATGTCAACAGTTCTTGTAAACATAAACCGTTCTTCTAAAGTGCACTGGGATTTTATAAGGACCTTATAAGAATACAACCCAGAGACAGGATATAGGTCCCAAATTGCAGAGCTTGCAAAAGATAGTTTAATGGCAATCAATCCAAAAGGACAACACAAAGAGAAGTCAGATAGACAGCAGAGTTCGGTACACGGGCAAACCAAAAGTAAAATCGAGGCGAACGCACACAGGGGACAAGCAGGCTGCAGAAAGGGGAAATCCAGACAAGAGACGGTGCACAGAGACTCAGGCGATGGTACCAAAAGGCTAGGTGAAACTCAGTAGGACAGAAGGCAGGTGTGGGTCAGAATGAACGTAAACTCAGTAGGAAATAGCCAGGAACAGCTCAGCAAGTTGTACTCTCACAAACAATACCTCACACAGATGTGTGAGCGGACCTAGGTTAAATATAGATTGGAACAGGTGTTCAATAATCAGGTGATTGCGACCGGGGACTGGTGGTGCGTTTCTGTGTATTGGGAACTTGGGTTTCGGTGGTTGTTTCCTCCTGTCGGAGCTGTCGAAAGCCGGAGCGATATGTGGACCTTAGAGACCTAAATCTTTTAATTCACAATTTTGGCAATAAAAGGGGTAAATGACGCAGGTCATTCTACGAAATATGTTCCCTATTACTTTCAAAAACTTATTTTGTTAGACAGACAACTTTAACAATATAGAACATGCCATTTCAGGATGTCTTTTGTTAATTATTATTAGAGGTTATTGACACAATGGTGCACCCAATGTCAACCCTGTTACCAAACTTTGAATTAATATTTCAAAATCAAACATATTATTAACAATGAAATACGCTTTTGTGCAAGTCTGTTTTTGAACACTAAAGAAAATACTTGTTTTAACTGATTTAACCAAAGAATTGCAACTTATACTATAAGGCACTTCTAGTTTTAAAACAACACATACATTTAATTGGTGTGTGACTTCAAATCTCAAAGTGAATTATTGGCCTGTAACTTTTCACATTTTCATGTAGGTATATAAGTCATTTAATGTGTAGCAAATGTTATTTACATTGTGTAAATTCAATTTTTATTTAAAGGTTTTCATTAACATTTTGCAATGACATACACCTGCAGTAGTTTTCAATAAGATCCTGACCTGTACAGAATCAGAACAGCCAAATCTTGTTAAATTGAGCTGACAAGTGGATGAAGTAACATCATGTTTATTTTGTTTTGTCAACTTCAAAAACAGAAAAAGCTAAATTTCAACAAGTATTTAATAGAATTTTCCCATATGAGAGGCATTTTCATTCATTATATATAATATGTAAGTAAATAACATACAGAAGAGTGACAAATTAAAGGAAAAACCAACATGAAGCATCTCAGTAATGGCCACCACAAGCTGCCAGAACAGCTTCAATGCGCCCTGGCATACATTACGGAAGTTTCTGGAACTCTACTGGAGGGATAGAAAACCATTCTTCCAAAAGCTATTCCCTCATTTGGTGTTTTGATGATGATGGTGGTGGAGAGTGCTGTCTAACAGTCCAAAATCTCCAAAAGGTGTTTAATTGGGTAGAGATCTGGTGACTGTGAAGGCCTTAGCATTTGATTCACATAATTTCCATACTGATCATGCTGGAACAGACCAAATTTCATACTCATCATCCTGGAAGAGACCAGGAAAGCATCACTTAGATGCACTTCTCACAATATCATAATACAATGCATATCATATATTGTAACGTTGAATATTATATGTTAATATAATGAAATATATGAAAATGCAGTATTTTAAGCATTTCTCATCAACACATCATGGAATTAACCTTCACAACATTATTTTCCAGAGAATCTCCTTGTTATAGTGAGTTCAACTAATTATCGTTGGCAAAATGGGGAGCAAACCAACATAACCACCAGTCTAGGCCATATTGCATTACATTAATTACTGTGAAAAAGACAATTATTATCTTTTTAAAAATTAACATTAAATTAACATTAATATGAGGTAATAATTAATTAATTATGTAAAGTAAAACACCATGTAACAGGGAAAAAATAATAAACAGTAAATTAGATAATTTTATATCATAAACAATCATTTAGGCCAAGTACTTCATGTTCTTGGTAAATTTATGGTGTTGATATTGCCCTTCAAACATTTTAAATTCAAGAAAATTAAAACCTTTCTGCCACTGGTCCACCCAGACCCAGTTTTTTATTTAAACAAGTTTTGCCCATAGCTCTTTAAATTTCCATTTGACACTATAACAGACCGTGATGCAGGGATTCATCTGATAATGTTATCAAACAAGTACCAGGGCATCCTGAGCTGGCCAGAAGAATCTGTTGTTTCCAATGTGTTGCATGCACACTTTAGGGGGATTACTCGAAAGTGTTATGCAGAGTAATGCAGAGCTTTTGGTTGATGAATCACTAGAGCTAGTTGTGCATATTGTCAACAACCGTGAGGGTGGGAGGGCACGACGTAAGGCTTAAACGCTATTGCTAGATCAGATTATCATAAAAAAAAGAAAGCAATTATATGTGGTGTTGAATAATGATTGTCATAACCAGCCTCGGAACACAATTCAGTGCCCGGACTGTTAGCAGATATGTTATTCCAGCTTTTGTTATGGCCATCATAAAGGCTTGAATTTCCACAAAGGTGTAGGTCGTTGGGTCAGCAGGTATGACCAGAAGAAATAATGTGTCGATTACGGTTATCAATATACCATTAGTATTATCAACTATAAACTGCACAAGTGCATGGCTAAGATGTGCCCCAATTGTAACGTGGATCTGACTGTTGAAATGAATCATCAGTGTTTCAAAAAACACTCTAAATCCGAGGACCCCAGTGAGCACTACATATTTTATGATTTTGAGACAATTGCCAATCCTGTGAACGGTACACACACTACAAATTTTGTGTGTGCAATAAGCTTTGATAACAAGACATGGTGTTCAGCCGGAGATGGTGGTGTCGCTGCTTTTTTCAAAAGTTTAGGCAACCAAAATATACTGACTATGTCACGCCCCCGCCTCCGCGATCACGCAGAGGCGGGTCCTCGCGCCCCTGAGCCTGTCACACACCAGCACCTCCTCCACTCCCACACCTGTTCCTAATCCGCAATCACACACCTGCTCCCGCTTACCTCGTTACCTGCAGTATAACCACAGAGCCCTGTCAGTCTTTCCCTGCTGGATCATGGTCGTACTTCACATGCGCTTCACAGCTATCTCCGAGTCTTCGTTACGTTTGGATCTCCCGTGTTCCGACTCGTTGCCTGTCCCCGATTACTCTGCCTGCTCCCCGCCTGCACTTCTGCTGTCAGCCTGTGTTTCGACCTCCCGCCCGTCCCTGACTACTCTGCCTGTTACCTACCTGTGCTTCTTCTGTCCGCCCGTGCACCGACCTACCACCTGTCCCCGACTTCTCTGCCTGTCTCCAGTCAGTACCTCTGCCGCCTGTTTCAGTGTCGATCCCCTGTCGGATTCCGATCTCCCTACCTGTCTCTTCCCCTTTGCCCTTCCTATCCACGTTTGGGTCCCAACTCACGTCCTTGACAGACTACACCTTTATAGCACACAACTCGAAAGGTTTTGATAGTTACATCTTGTCGGAACACTTTGTTAACAATGGTGACACTTATTGCTAATGGTAGCAAGCTCATGATTTTTACAGACAGCACATTCAATCATACATTGATAGTCATTGTGTCCTACCGATGAAGCTGGCGGCTTTGCCACGTGCTATGGGTTTTAAGGATTAAAAAAAGGCTACTTTCCTTACAAGTTTAACATCAAGGAGAATGAGAACTGTGTTGGCCCCCATCCAGTACCACATTACTACGTTGTGAATACCATAATGGCTAAAGAAAAAGAAGAGTTTTTGCAATGGTACGAAATTGTTTCCACAGACAACTTTGTCATGAAGGATGAAATAAAGGCATACTGCGTGAATGATGTGGTCATTTTGAGAGAGGGTTGTATGCCTTACAGACTTGACTTCCTGGAATGTGGTGGTGTTGACCCCTTTCGATCAATTACAATTGCTTCGGCCTGCATGAAAGTCTTTTGCAACAGGTTCTTCACCAAGGACACAATTGCATTGGTCCCCTCAGACAACTACAATCGTTGTCAGAAGACATTCTCAAACAGCTCAATCCAATGGCTTGAATATCTGGCCTCTGATGAGAATTTATCTATACAGCATGCCCTGAACCGGGGTGAAATGAAAATCGGGGCATACTATGTTGATGGATACACTGAGCACGATGGTGTGTGCACAGCCTATGAATTTCTAGGTTGTTTCTGGGATGGACACCAAAGTGTCATTGTTCAACAAGTACCAACCCGGTGACAAAGATTCAGTAAGGGTTGATGCACCAGCAATGGCTGGCAAAGCTTAAAGCTTTAAAAGAACAACACAATGTACATATCATTCAGTACATATGGGAGTGTGAGTGGAATCAGCTTAAAAACACATCCGCAGATGTCCAAGCTTTCTTGAAGACCTTTGACGCTCCAGAGCGCCTTGACCCACGGGATGCTCTTTTCGGTGGTCGTACCAACGTTCATAGCTCAAGAAGGGGAGACTATTCAGTATAATGATGTCTGTAGTCTTTACCCATTCTGCAACAAGGCAAAGACTTATTTGATTGGGCATCCGAACATAATCTTTCAAGATTTCAAACTGATAGACACCTACTTTGGTATTGTTAGGGCTACCGTGTGTCCGCTGAAAGGCGGAAAACCAGGTAACTAATTGTTCACATACTGATTCAGAAAGAGATTTAACTGGCACCTGGGTTTCTATTGAGTTGGTTAAGGCTGTTGAGTTAGGTTATCACATGGTGAAAAAAAAGTCTGGGATTTCACCAGGACATCAGATACTCTTTTTGCAGATTACATGAGAACATTCCTGAAGCACAAACAAGAAGCTAGCGGCTTCCCACCAACAGTGGTTGACGATGATGCTAAAGAACAGTATATTCGTGAATATCATGAAAAGGAGGGTGTGCAGCTTGACAAGGAAAACATTGTTGTAAACAGTGCTAGGCGATCTTTGGCTAAACTGGCAATGAATAGTCTTTGGGGTAAGATGGGTGAGCGGACTAACCTTATGAACACAATGTTAATTACAGATCCGGTGGAGTTTAGCCACTACCTTTTTTCCAGTGAAATAGAAGTTAGTCATTTCTCTTTCATCTCAGACACAGTTGCGATGGTACAGTGGCATTACACAAAACAGACACCAATCAAACCACGTAATGGCAATATTTTTATTGCTGCTTTCACAACAGCTTATGCTAGACTCGAGTTGTATTCACTCATCGAGAAGTTGGACAGACGTGTGCTCTGCACAGACACTGATTCAGTGAACTTTGTCACACGCCATGGGGATTGGGCACCCCCTCAAGGCCCATTCTTGGGTGACTTGACCAATGAGTTACCAGATGGTGACAGCATCGCACAATTTGTTAGTGGTGGCCCAAGGACATATGGTTACAAAACTGTTAAGTCTGACCTGTCTCAAAGCAAAAGGCATTACACTCAACAGCTACAACTTATGTATTGTAAATTTGGAGACGCAAACAAGACTGGTTGATAACTATGTACGAGGCGAAGGTGGTGATGATGATCACGTCCTTGCTAATGCAGACACAATTGCTATAGATAAAAGAGCGTTCACATTGAAAAACAGAGTAGTGTCCAAGCACTTCAGAGTTGTATACAACAAGCATGTACTGCTCCCCAATTACAGCACAAGGCCTTATGGGTACTAAATCACATTCTAGGATGGATAGTGACTGTAGCGGATTTGACCCACGACTACAACACCCATTCGGCTGTGTCATTAGCGGACTCAGTAACTCGGGTAAAATGTGTTTTGTGACGATGTTGCTGGATAATGCTGATGTTGTTTTCTCCAAAGAAATTCAGAATATCGTCTGGGTTTATTGGTGTTGGTAACCGTTGGATAATGAAATGTTGAAGTTGAGAGAAATTACTTTTATAGAAGGTTTACCAACATCGTTGTATGATGACAATCTGTTACGGATTCAGAAAAACAACCTTTTAATTATTGACGATTTAATGAAAAGTGCATCAGAGAGTTTGGAGATTGAGAAAGTTTTCACACAATATTCACACCACCGTAACCTGAGTGCCATCTACCTTTTCCAAAACATGTCTGTTAAAGACAAATCTAGTAGAAATATTAACTTGAACACAAACTCTCATCTTGTTTAAAACCCATGCAACAATCAGAAGATTAGCATTTTAGGAAGACAAATATACCCGGGCCTTTCTTCGGTTCTTCATGGAGTGTTTTAAAGATGTGACACATCCACCCTTTGGTTATTTACTTATAGACTTTAAGACTACAACACCAGAAGACTACCGTCTGAGAACAGGATTGTTTTCCGGGGATTGGCCTGTTGTGTACATTCCTAAGAAAGTTAGTTCATGTCTAAACGCATTCGTAGAAATCTACCACTTTTGAAGATGCTGTTTAAGGCACTGCCGAGTCAATGAAAAGTTATTTTAGCAACCGCTTCCACAGACCTCATTCTATCAGTCTGTGATATTGCTCTTAATCTAAGGCGCGGTAATATACCCTTAACAGAATCGCAGCTGCGTAAAGTGAAGAGAGAAAAATCCAACATGGAAAAAATTAAGAGACCACTGCACCTTTTTCTTTCCTTTCCAAAAAAGTTAAAAAGGAAAGTTTTGAGTGAGGAACAGAAGTGTTCAATTTGCAGTGGTCTCATAATTTTAACCCTTCTGTTCCTCACTCAAAGAAAAAGGTGCAGTGGTCTCTTAATTTTTTCCAGAGCTGAATAGATGTCTGGAAAGAACACTTCAGTTGCAAAGAAAAGAAAAACCATCAACCAATCTGGAAGTTTTCTACTACCGTTACTAAGCATAGAAGTTCCGTTCCTAACCAATCCAATTGCATCGAGACACGATTAAACAACATGGATCATGCTCAGAAAATGTTTCTGGTGCCACAACATCAGTTAGAAAACCTGCGAGAATCCAAAACGACTATCACCAATGTAAGACAATCTATTGAAAATGATTTGGACTCATTGATTCGCAATATACTGTTGAAGACTGATATGGATTTACATGAAAAAGCAAAAAGATACTCTGCCATTTTACAATGATTCTTGACTGTTGTTAGACAGGGTGAGCTTGACACAAATACACTGACTTTAAGTCTACCCGGGTCTGAGACTGGGGCTGATGTAGTAAACATGAATGAGACTAATCAAACTGCTGATCGAAATGTTAACCTTGTTGATGAATTTTTGGACAATGTGCCTGTGAGGAGTAAGAAGAATGTTGAATGAATGCTCAGGTCTAAAGATTTGACTTCTTGGACTTCAAATGTTGAATTCATTTTCAAAGGAGAGATAATCAAGGGTTCGCACCTGTTGGATCTGGTTAAAAGTGACAGCAACCAACAAAATTGCTGACACTAGAAGACCTTTGGGCTGAGGGGAGTTCTTAGAGGCCATGGCTTCTGTCAACATGCCTTTTACAACTATTCCAAATGAGCTTGTAAGGCGTAAAATCAATTTGTATAAACAAACGCCTGGCGACACACTGGATTATTTAGCCACACCTCGGGGACCTACTTCCAATACCACTCCCCCCGCAACCGATTATCATTCAACCAAAGCATTCTTTGTATCCCCTACCATAGACCCCACAAAATGTCTTCCATTTTAATGTGTTTTTATTTTATTTGTTTTTTTAATAATTTGTGATTCATTGACAAAGTGTATGTTTTTTTGCCTTGACTATTTGTTGTATGAATAATACTATATAAACATCGATGTTGTTTTACAATTGTCTTTATTTTTGAATAATAAAACAGACATAAAATATACTTTTAACTGTCTTTTTTTAACAACAATCACACAAATTAAACGATTCACAAGATTGAGCATGCTGTATGCAATTAAACGTTTGTCTATCACGCTTTACCTGATACATCTTGGATACAAACTTGGAGACCAACAAATAATTTTTTCGTAAATCATCAGTGTAAAAAGGCATAACATCTTTGTAACTCAGACCTCTTGTCATTTGATAGAGAAAGAACACACAATGTTGTCCACAAGTGGTTGAATTTACATCCTGGACTTATTTTGAGCTGAATTCCAAACTCTCACAGGTTTGCAAAAATGCCTTGAATGACAGGGGAAAATACATAAAATCTGGGGAGTTTCCAAAACTGTCATAAAACCTTCTGACGCCGTGGTCTGTGATGTAATTAGCCAGCCAATGTTAGATGGGTGATTAGATGGGTGCGTATTAACAATCAACATTGATGCTACATCACGGATAGGTCCACTGGGTAGTTGGTTACATGCCAGCACACCATAGAAATGAGTCCTAGATGAAAATTTATTTCTCATCTGATTGGGTAATGTTTCCTAATAGTAGTCAATCATGACTTGCCTCTGGTTGGACACTTCGATAATGGAGTCAAAATTTAAGAAACAACCAAATTAATCGTGTGAGGTAAGTGCTTGACTGAACCTCATCTCAAGTCGGACATTCCCTGACTTAATCAGGGATAGGTACTGACCACATTCCTCATCCGGTGCACTGTTGAATGCATAGAGTATAGCCGTGTAAGAAGTCTGACCGGTCAATAGCCATGGCTTGGTCCTTTAGGTGTTTTCCTGAAGCTAGGGCCAATTGGTAATATTCACACAATGCTGATCTCGATGTGTAATCTGGTTGGAATGGTTTGCTAGGAAATTGTTGACTGTCCACATACATAGCCATAAACTCCAAATTATAATGTTTGAAATTAAATGGATTTTTTGTATAACTTCCTGTAAAACTGTCATTGTCCAACAATCCAATGACAATGTATTTTGGTAGGGGTCCTAAAAATATGTTTTCTTGGTTACAAACACGACTCCCCGCAGGTAAACTAAGTCTTCATACACACCCTTTCAATCGGGTACTTTGCATTGGTTGAGAGCAGTGCTTGGGCGTGTCCAAGTTTCACGGCTGGTGATACACTCACTTTCTTGACAAAGAGTGATGCTGATACTATGTGCAGACGATAACACACATCCCCTGCCCCCATAAGACAGATCTCGTCTTTACAGCGTACCATCCTAACCTTTATTTCCACGCCGTTTAACATGGGTTTCTCTTGAAACAAGATATCGCTATGAACAGGGCCGATCATTTCGAATGTTCTACTACTCGTTGAATAGGCAGCCCTTTTCATAAGTCCTTTGTTATCTCCGGCAGGGTCTGTAACATCCATGTGGCCTGCGGTGTCCTTGAAAATCAAACCGGCTGAAAATTGTGTCTTTAAAGTATCACTTCCAGAATTCAGAATGCTCTCTATAACAGCTCTGTAGGGGTATGTGTTGCTACTCTGACTAATTAAATGATCACCCAAGGAGACATCCACTTGTGAAAATAGGGTGGCTATCGGGTGGTTGATAACACCAACACTGGCTCCGGCATCAATATTAAGTCCCATCCGGTTTAGTGACTTTTACACGTAGGTACAGCAAAGTATTGTTCAGATCAATGCAATCTTCACCATTTCCAGCAATAAAGAACTCCAGAGGGTCCGCGTCTGATATTGCTGGAAGGGTTGGTATTTCAACGTATGTATTTTTCCCCAATAGATGTCTGTGTGAAGGGGACTGTGAATAAATCCAACTCGGATCCAGCTCTTGTTTTTGTCTCAATCTTGCATTTTTTACTCTTTGGTAGGCTCCTCCTACCGCGTGATCTCTTTCTAACACCTCGAGTCATAACCATCAATCCAGATCCATCCTGCTGTTTTGTTTGGCGCGCCATGACGTTGCTGACGACCTCGCCTACTATATTCCTTGCTGCATTTTTCAAATGTGGTTTTGCGATTGAGAAACCACACTTAAACAAAGGTATCGCCATCCGTGAAAGCCCATGGAAAAGGCCCCCTAGACCTGCCCCGTACATTGTAACACTACCATGATAACCCAGTAAACCGTTACCGGCCTGTGCTGTTTAGTATTCAATATACCTTTGAGGATCATCGTAGAGTATCTGAGCCTGCATCTTATAGTCTAAAAGACTGCTTGACTGGTCTGAAGTGTAGTTTTGCAATCACCTTCCCCACTATGAACGAAACCAACTGATTCTGATTCATTTAATTGATCATATGTCATATTCCACCCATACGCCATGTGGTTTAAAAAAATGTTTGATCTCTGCCACTAGTTTTCCCATGCCAGTGTAATAACTGGTGGTGAGTTCATTTTTCCAAGTTTTGTCATGTTTCGAGTCATGTAGTTCGAATGCGTTTTCACCCCATGTAAAAGTCTTCCATGTATGCGGGTATTGGAATTCTATCAAAGACACTTCTCAATCACGTTTCAAATCTATACCTTTGGCAAATTTTGTGGTATAGCTCGAACTCTAATTGTTTGGATAGATATGTCTCGATGAGTTACTAGGCAGCGTTACGTAGAAACCAGGGACTTCACTAGAAAATCATGGATGGGGGGGCTAAGCCTCGTTTTGGGGAGTCTGGACATACTCCCCAATACATTTTTTCATCATGTATTTTTAGAGTAACAACGGGTGTAAAATCAAGGTTGGCTAAAAGTATATGTACCTGTCTCATAATTTGTGTTAGCCACTTATCTAATATGACGTAAATTCTATCTAAATAAAGAAATTAAAGTCCATGCTGTCCTCATCCATCCGACACCAACAAAAGGCACAGAAATGGCTTTACTATGTAGCCAAAATACTTTTGTCAACTATAGTTTATAGTAAATGAACATCTACATAGAGTACATATTCTGTTTCTAAGCGAGATTTCTCTGAATCATTCTGAATAATTTCAAAACAGATTCAGTCATTAGCCCATTCATCTCGGAATTAAGTCATTAAAAAATGTATCATAATTAAAAAAAAGAAACATTTAATAACCGCATCTCCCTTCCTCTGACCAGAATACATTGCAATACGTTAACTTCAAACCCAAAGAAACTAAATGAATCTGTGAAACACGCACAGTTTTCCAACTGTGTTCCGTTGAAACCAAAGAACTGAACATAACTTATAACTTAGCAATTTTGAACCAATTTCTTGTACAGAGTAATCACTTGATCAAGTCATCAATGATTTTGATGATTATTAGTGACATACAAATGTTAGTTAGCATGTCATTAATGGGAAATTGTTATATTCAGTAGTTGGTTACTGACCTAGCTAAAAAATACAACCCCTTATTATCGGCCACCGTCTCCAATTATTGGCCACATTACTGTTTTGATGAATTACATTATAATTGCTTTTTATTTGTATTACAAATTACAGATCTTAGTCTTCTCTGAAGTGTCTAATGGTAGCTAACTTTCTTCCCTTCCCTTAATGAAAAAAAGACTGATCACTTTGATATTACATGACGTCTGGTCTGTTGCACAAGTCGAAATTCACGAACTGCAACTTGTCTAAACAATTTTTAAGACCTCAAAAAATGTTTTAACCTCCATACATTTCTATAAAGAATGGTGGTGGGCTAGCTGAAAGAGAATATTGATTAGCAAAACGTACCGTTGCTTTCCAGTGCAATAACATTTTCAACTTCTGAACATTTTGATTTACTTCTCCGACCACTAGAAAGGTTAGCTACTATTTACAGAAGACAGCTCGTTAGCTACTATTTACAGAACATGATTCTATACAATTTCTTTACAATTTGTAAGAAGTTTAGATGCGATGGATAGGTTGACGAAAAAAGAAAGAACACTGCCTATCAAGCAGCCGAACATATATTGACTGATATATTGATTTAAGAGGGGACTAATTAATATTTTAGTGGGGCTTTTGCCCCCCTAAAATAGGCCTAATAACATCCCTGGTAGAAACCACCATCACCCATGCTGATTGCAGTCGCTGTAAATGACTCGGTCCAGCAAATCCTAGTGTTTTTATCCTGTTTGTAGGTCAAGGACTTGCTCCGATGCTATCCAACTGTTGAATTTCTCAGGCCAACCAAGCCATTTCACAAGACTAATTTTCTTTCCTTTCTGTACTTTCTCATCCAGAACTGCTTCCACTTTAAAAGTTTTATCCTTAGCCACGATTATTTTCAATAATTCCTGTTCATAAAAGGTCCTGACGATCACATGACCATCGTGATCTTTAATTCTACACACGAGGCACCCTAGGAATGCATTCCATTATTGGAAAATATTCATCGGTGTAGCCTTTTTTCATAACCCTTGGTAAATGACCCTCTCAGCTTTGAGAGTCTCACAGTATCTCCAACTCGGAACTTCTAACTTTAATTTCCATTTCTCATCATTGTTGTACCATACAGGTTCTTGAGAACTTGTCTAACATTTTCATCACAAACGTCAACAGGCTTCATCTTAATAGACCGATGGTAGCTATGTTTGTCACCACGAACCAAATCTTGAATCACATCAACATAACGATGTGTTATGTTGCAGCCGTGCGATACCTCCACATTTGTGATTTCATTGTTTTATTAAATCTCTCAACGATGCTCGCCTTGACATCATTTCCTGTAGCAAAATGTTTTATGTTGTACTTCTTCATTAACAATTCAAAATGTGAATTAAAAAACTCCTTCCCCTTGTCCGTTTGGACTTTTTTGAGGGTTCTTCCTTCTTTTAATGACTTCAAATGCCCACTTTACCTCGATAGCACTTTGATTTCTCAACACATGAACCCAGGCGTATTTACTTAACACATCTATACATGTTAACATAAATTTCATGTTATCGTTTTCCGCACTATAAGCATTCATGTCGACCAAATCCAGTTGAAATTGTAAATTTATATTGTGAACAATAACTCCCCAGTTTGGGGAGATCCTCAAAAATGGTGTGCAAATGATTGGCTATTGACCCAGGATACATACACGCTACACAGGCCTGTAGCTATTAATTTTCAAAGAAATAGAGTTTTCTGGGGAGATCTTTTCAAAACCTACGCTCTTTTCAAAACCTCTCTACATACATAAGCACCAGGGTTTGACGGGTCATAGTAAATACTTTTCATAACCTGTTCTGACATTGTAGGGCATTGAGTCAATAATGAGAAGTAATATGTGTTTAACATCATTTTATTCAAGTTTTTGGAATTACACATGTCCAAGAATTTCAAAAGAGACACACACATTCAGATTTCTGTTGATGCAGGCTTTTTGGTTTTATCGCACCAAGACCACTGCGTTGCATACAGCTTCCTCATTAAATTTGTCCAAGTATTTGTCCCTATTCTCACTCAGTGTCTGTGATGTACGGCTCTGACTTGAGCTCGTGCAGAAAGCTCTTAGCTGCCATGTGAACATCGGTCAGCGGTGCTTGAAAACCAGATGCATTCAAAGCCTTGACCAGCACGTTTCAGTCATGGTGTTAAAACTGTCACCACGATGTCATCATAATGGGTCTCAAAAAAATAATCAGGCGGGTCGAGACAAGAATGTCTTCTCTGGCTCGGGTGGTCCACTTCACGTCCGATGCATGCTTTGTGGAGAATGGCCATAACAACGTGTTCCAGGATCATACCCGATGTTGCTTAGATGATCTTTAAAACTTGTGGTGCAAGGCGTTTGTCCATTTTGTGATAACTCTTGTCAGCATTTGAAAGGTATGATAGATTAAGAGGTCCTAGCTGAGCGCCAAGCTGGCCAAACCAATGGTAGTTTCCTGGTGGGTATAACGGTGTTGTCGAGCTGTCAGGGTCCGGGGTACCATAGCAGGGTTCAGCGTTGTCATCCAAGGCGTCACACAGCCAGTCCTCAGCCTTGGGTTATCAAACTCCAGTTGGTTGTATTCTTGAGACATGTTTTGTGAAGTCTACCGGCTGCTTGATAGGCAGTATCAAGGCGGGCTGTCTGTTTTTATGCTGTGTTGAGGAATGCGTTAGCTTAAGGGGGGGTTTCAGGGTTGTACGTCAGTCGAACAGTGTGCAGTTGCAGTCACACTCTAACTTGCTGACATTTTCCAGAAATAGCTCCAATCTAATAGAGTCATACTGCTTCATTCCTTCGATGACTTTAAACAACACATCTACTGTATTATGTGTGCCATGCTTGGGCCCCAAATAAAACACTTTTCGAAAGGTGCTCCATAAACTAGCACTGAAGGTCATTTGATCAGTCAAACCCTGTTTAAACACCTCGCCTTTGGACAATTCATAAAATGCGACTTCTGGTATCTCGGGGTTGAAAATGTATCCACAAATTCGTCCGTCTTCCAACTTCCACTCCTGTGCCAACATATCCTGGTGTAGTTGATGAATTTGAGCTAAACGCCACATTGGTTTCTTCAGGGGTGGCATCTTCATCTTGTCATCGCCACCCAAATGTATTCTCTTGCTAACTTGCTGTGCAGCTGTTAAGCTGTTAACCTTCACCAGTGTTTCAAACCCAATGTTGATCGCTGTAGAATCTGACATTGTTTTGTAATGTACACGTAAATTTACTCAAGCTAGTCTGAATGACCACCACCTTGGGTCTGTGTGGTTTAAATACACAGACCACACCAGCCACCTATGGCATCGTAAAACATGAAAGGTACCACCCACTGGTTATACACCATTTTCCCGAACCCTGGCGCCCAATTGTTAAAAATCTGACTTATTGTTACTTATCTTAATATTGAATGTCTGGTGAATTTAACATTCCTAGAACCCTGGAGCCCTATTGTTAAACATCAAAGCCACCATAAATTACAAACCGCACACCCCCATACCATATTTCATTCCCCCGGACATGCATACGTCATACAGGAAGTTACAACCCCTAACATACGTCACACAGGAAGTACCACCCCAGAACACACGTCACACCGGAAGTCCCACCCCGGAACATACAGTACGTCACATAGGAAGTCCCACATACCAAACCGGAAGTCAGACAGGGATGCATGTGGTTGGCACACACTAAAGATGCAACACCGGTGGATTAGTGTTGATTCTTTTTTATCCCTCACATCAAGCTTGGATGGAGAGCAAGAGCATCTGATTGTCAGGAGTAGAGAGTTTTCCTAGTTTGCTCATTATTGACTGTCTCAAAGCAAGTGTAGAATATGCTTATCGGGGGGGAGACCATGTAGCTGGATATACCTTTGTAATGGTGTGTACGCCTTACCAAAAGTGTCACAAGTCTGATTTGTTTAACAAAGCTGCAGTTTTTATTTCCTTTTTGCATGGACTTGAAGGACTTTTGAATTTACAGTACTTATACAGCTCTGGAAAAAATTAAGAGACCACTGCAAAATTATAAGTTTCTCTGGTTTTACTATTCGTAGGTATGTGTTTGAGTAAATTGAACATTTTTTTTTTATTCTATAAACTACTGACAACATTACTCCCAAATTGCAAATAAAAATATTGTCATGTAGAGTATTTATTTGTAGAAAACAACAACTGGTCAAAATAACCAAAAAAAGATGCATTGTTTTCAGACCTCAAACAATGCAAAGAAAACCAATTCATATGCATTTTTCAACAACAAAATACTAATGAGTTCAGAAATCAATATTTGGTGGAATAACCCTGATTTTTAATCACAGCTTTCATGCGTCTTGGCATGCTCTCCACCAGTCTGTCACATTGCTGTTGGGTGACTTTATGCCACTCCTGGCACAAAAATTCAAGTAGCTCGGCTTTGTTTGTTGGCTTGTGACCATCCATCTCCCTCTTGATCAAATTCCAGAGGTTTTCAATGGTGTTCAGGTCTAGAGATTGGGCTGGCCATGGCAGGGTCTTGATCTGGTGGTCCTCCATCCACACCTTGATTGACCTGGCTGTGTGGCATGGAGCATATTCCTGCTGGAAAAAAACAATTCTCAGAGTTGGGGAACATTGTCAGAGCAGAAGGAAGCAGGTGTTCTTCCAGGATAACCTTGTACTTGGCTTGATTCATGCGTCCTTCACAAAGACAAATCTGCCTGATTCCAGCCTTGCTGAAGCATCCCCATATCATCACCGATCCTCCACCAAATTTCTCAGTGGGTGCGAGACACTGTGGCTTGTAGGCCTCTCCAGGTCTCCATCTAACCATTAGATGACCAAGTGTTGGGCAAAGCTGAAAATTTGACTTGTCAGAGAAGATGACCTTACTCGATTCCTCTACAGTCCAATCCTTATGGTCTTTTGCAAACTTCAGCCTGGCTCTTCTTTGCTTCTCATTGATGAAGGGCTTTTTTCTAGCTTTGCACAACATCAGCCCTGCCCCTAGGAGCCTATTTTGAACCGTCCTCGCCGTGCACATCACCCCAGCTGCTGTTTGCCATTCTTTTTGTAGGTCACTTGATGTCATCCTACTGTTGTTGAGTGACATTCAAATGAGTTGACGGTCATCTCGGTCAGTGGACAGTCGTTTTCGCCCTCTGACAGTCTGTAGCTTTGTTGTCGCCAATGTCTGTTGCTTGACCTTGTTCTTATGAACCGCCGTCTTTGAAATTTTCAGGATGGAAGCAACCTGACACTCACTGTATTCCTATGCCAGTAAAGCCAAAATTGAACCCTTCTTTTCCTCACTCAAAGCTTTTCTTTTCAACTCTTTTGTCATGCTGAATAGTTATTTTTTTATACAAATTACCTTTGAGGAACTACTTGCACTGTTTTTTCCATCCAGCTGGTCCTATTGCAAGAGAGCAGTGGTTTTTATCCTTTTCCTCATTAAATTAGATTTGGTTCAGGTAATCACCTAATCAGTACCTCATTAAGTAAAATGAGGTGTGCCTGTGTTGGAATTTAACAGACACTGGAATGGAATGGCTGCCATACATGTAGAAATGTTGATTTAAGAAAAATTTGGAGTGGTTTGGAGCTGGTTACCATTTAATTGAGAAGGTTTTTGTATGCATTGATGTTTTAATTTAAGTTTACAGTAGCTTTTAAAATGCACTGTAAGTTATATAATTAGGAGAAATTGTGTTTCCTGAGTTACGATCAATCTCTACCAGGGTTTTACAAAGGTCAAATGCATGCAACACATTGGAAACAACAGATTCTTCTGGCCAACTCGGGACACACTGGTACTTGTTTGATGACATTTTCAGATGAATCTCTGCTCCACGGTCAGCTACAGAGTGTCAAATGGAAATTTAAAGAGATATGGGCAAAACTTGTTTAAATAAAAGACTGAGCGAGTCTAGGTGGACCAATGGCAGAAAGATTTTAATTTTCTTGAATTTAAAATGTTTGAAGGGCAATATCAACACCAAGAACATGAAGTACTTGGCCTAAATGATTGTTAATGACATAATATTATCTCATTTACTGTTTATGATTTTTTTCCCTGTTATATGGTGTTTTATTTTGCATAATTAATTAACTCTTACCTCATATTATTGTTTAATGTTAATATTTAAGGAAAGGCCTGAATAAATGCTTGGAGGAACATAACAAATGCAGATGCTTCCGTACAGGTGTAATGCATGATACAATTAAGCAAATAACATCCTATCATGCTCTGTAGCATGCTGCGTAGGCCCAGTTGATCTTGATTTTGGATCAAGATGCCCGCACGGAAGTATTATATATTGACATATATTTTGAAAACATATATTTTTAATATGTACTTATATTTTTTTCAAACATATACTAATATATGTATAATATGTATTACTAATGTATGGCCATACATTTCATACATATATTTACATATTTGATTTTGGCCATTTTCAATTATGTTTTAATGTCTTAAATACATGTAAATATATTTACATAAATGACAAAATTCTAGCTGGTAATATGCATTTAGAATTTACATCTAACTGATATATTTCCATATTTGCATTGATTCCAGTCATGTGTTTATTATGTTATCTAGTCGTTTCTTTGAAGCACTTTTACAGCGAGGAATAGCATACATGATACTGTGTCAAAATGTATGCATTACCGTTTTCATAATGAGACTCTTTTGAAATGCCAACTTGGAGTACAAAGTGATTAATTACATTGAAACTGAAAAAGGTGCTATATGCTGCTTGACAGTGACGAAAGTCAAAACTTTGGTGTATTTACTAAACATTTATCATTATATCGTGACACAATGGCAGTTGTATGATACTGTGAATAAAGGTCCTTATTAAATTACGATGACTGACTCTAACCAGTTGTTTCTTTACCTGCATTGACAATGTATTTAATAGAAATTATGGTAAATACATGCGGTACAATTTACAAATCGTCTGTTTGTAAAAGATAATAATTGTCTTTTTCACAGTAATTAATGTAATGCAATATGGCCTAGACTGGTGGTTATGTTGGTTTGCTCCCCATTTGGCCAACGATAATTAGTTAAACTCCCTATAACAAGGAGATTCTCTGGAAAATAATGTCTTGAAGGTTAATTCCATGATGTGTTGATGAGAAATGCTTAAAGTACTGCATATTCATATATTTCATTATTTTAACACATAATATTCAACGTTAAAATATATGAAATGCATTGTATTATGATATTGTGAGAAGCGCAAGTTATATATTTCATGAACATAGTCAGGGCAACAAGTTAAAGCAGTTCTGCATGGAACTACAAAACTCCACAATGGTGTTGAGAGACTCATCAATATCTACAGTAAGCATTTTGAGTGATTGCGGCTAAAGGTAGTGTGACCATTTTTTCACACTGGGGCATTAGGTATTACAAAATATTGTTGAATATATATATGAAGTAAGTATGAAAACCTTTTGTTGTTTACTTACTCTTGTTCTCTTTAATCTAATATTAGGTTTTGGTTGAATATGTGATTACATAATGAAATTTCTTTTACTGCATATACAGCTCCGGAAAAAATTAAGAGACCACTGCACCTTTTTCTTTCCTTTCCAAAAAAGTCGAAAAGGAATGTTTTGAGTGAGGAACAGAAGGGTTAAAATTAAGAGACCATTGCATATTGAACACTTCTGTTCCTCACTCAAAACTTTCCTTTTCAACTTTTTTGGAAAGGAAAGAAAAAGGTGCAGTGGTCTCTTAATTTTTTCCAGAGCTTTATAATGTTGGATTTTTCTCTCTTCACTTTATGCAGCTGCGATTCTGTCAAGGGTATATTACCGCACCTTAGATTAAGAGCACTTTCACAGAGTGATAGAATGAGGACTGTGGAAGCGGTTGCTAAATTATTTCTGTTCCTGCAGTGGTCTCTTAATTTTTCCAGAGCTGTATGTGTTTCTAGATCAACAGAGGTGAATAATGCTACAGCTGCCAAGTTTATAACATCTGGGACCTGTTTCTCTGTTCTGCTAATAGCATTTCAGAGTTATTAAATTGTATAGAAATGCAGTATTAGCAATAACTTTACATTTTTCTATTACTCGGACCCTGGCAATGGCCTTGGCTTTAATGGAATATTATGATGGGGTGAAAGTTATGTCCTAATGCTGTTTTTTCTTCTTCTAAAGGGCAGAAACCAATGCCTATGGCAGATGGACTTGACGCTGAGAGGAGCTTTATGACAAATTCTGCTAATTCATGGCTTGCCGCAGGGACTGTCTAGGAACAGCCTACGGTAAGCACTGGGTGAAGAATTGGTACATTCTCCATGTGGCACAGCATTTAATGAAAGGTTACTATCTAACATATTGTCCAAGGTTAGATCTAACTGGGGTAAAACGAGGCTGTCCTAATATGGAGATCTTAATGTAGTAAAGGGAGGCTGTCCTAAGATGGACACCCTACTGGTTAACTATCTATTTTACATGCACAGCACCCAGATGTTTATCTCTATATGAGTGGTGGGCATGGGCTAGGAAATTATGTAACAACACTAGGATTACACGATATTGACAAAATATTAATTTTCGATATTAATAATATAATATTAATTTTGATATTCTTAAACATATGTAAAACCTGCCATTTGTACTTGTATTTGCCATCATTGCACATCAATACATCTCACTTGTACATACATTATACTTAACACTACATTTTCAGCCCTCTTCTATTTGCACTACTGGTTAGATGCTAACTGCATTTTGTTGTGCTGTACTTGTACTGTTCAATGATAATAAAGTTGAATGTAATCTAAAATCTTTCTTAGGATATGCCCCCAGTGATTAGTCTCTACAGTAGAGGAACGCTTGTCAACCCTCAAACAGGGCCAATCACAGGTAATTGGCTTTTTAGACATGGTACCTAATCAACACAAAGCAAAATTATTTTGAAAACATAACAACAAATGATTGCATTGACACAGTCTGCAAACTAGCCACACAAAGCTTTTTAGGCTAACGCAAAGGAAATCTGAACGCTGTTCGCTAGAGGAGTCCCGTGTTTCAGCCTATGTACAGGTGCCTATTGTATTTTTTGGCAGTGCGTGGCCCAATGATGTGACGTGCAATTTTGATGTCCAAACCCCTTTATGAAGTAAAAATAAGGAAATATTTTATAAAAAACACATTTATTGGATCTATTAATCTCTGTTTATCAAATGATATGAACATGTATTGAGGGTATCACAAAGTTTAAGAATTATTAGACATTATAGTCACAAAATGTCATACCGGATAACTGCCCAGACCTCATGGTGAAATGCAAAAAAACTTAAAAAATTTTTTAAAAATCTAATAAACCCTAAAATCTCTGCCACAGGCATTATTGACAACAATATATTTAAATATTACAAAGAATTAGACATCCAGTTGATTGTTATGCTTTGGAGCATTCTGTCCCAAAAATGGCAGTCAGCCAATGTCATCCGGGATAGCAAGCAATCTGGAGCAATTTTATGTGTAATTTTATTTATCAGAGAGGATGTTACACAATCAGGAAGACCCTGAAGGACCCCCAAACAATGGTGAAAGGTTAGTATGTCATTCATAAAATGTGATTAATTTACCTTTTTCGCTGACTGGTACACTATATAGTAAAATCCTGTGTCATTTGGGATTACGCTAAACAACATATATAAAGTTGATTTTATGCATAAATAAAGTTGTTTTTATGAATTTACATACTTGGAAGTTGAAGGTCAAGGTTGCAGATTTCTATAGGTAGCCAAAACAATTGCCTGATTATGGTTCAAACTGAGTTTTGTCATACCGGATAACAATTTTGTTATATAGGATAACAGTTATTTTATGTTATCCCAGATGACACGTGTTTGACATTATATTCTTTTTATACAGTTTTCAGCGTTTATTTGTATACTTTCCATGCATATTGTGATATTAACACATTATTAACATTGTTTAGTTAAACATTAACAAATTAAATATTTATAATAACGTTACATTTTAATTAGATTAAATGAATCCGCCCCTTTAAGAAAAGGCCATCCACTCTAATGACATCACAATGTAGTTATTTTCTCTCTTCAGTGGCGGGAAATTCAACTGAGGTGAGTGAGTAGCTGAATTTCCTACTGACAAATTTTCCATACAATAGGTTTGCTTATTTGCTCTGCCCAAGTTTAAAATTATCCTTTCGGAATGAAATATGCCAGAAGTGATTTGAATAAAATGTTTGCAAAATATGCATGTTTAACTATTCCAAATTCTCTTCAACAACCAAGACTAGCTAATTACCTAGTCACAGTTTGTTGTAAGCTAATATTCTAACTGAAGCTTAAAATGTGGACATATCCCCCCCCACACAAACACACACATTAGGTAATATTAGCCTATATTATTGCTGATTGATTGTTGTATCACATTGTATATTAAGTGCAGAGTCATTACACATTAATAAAGCCTTAACAAACTTGAAATAACTTTTCTTCTCTGTTAATAAAGCATGTAATAAAGCATACTTCATCGTACAGTGCGTTATTAGCTATTTCAGGTTAAAACTTGTGTCAAAAGAGCCACCATATTCATAAGGTTTTTCATTTGCCTAGATGCTTAATATTTATATAATTATACATCATTAACAGTTAATATGTATATGTACAGTTTTCAAATGTTGATGATTTTTCTAGATGCCAGTGTCAAACAGAGAGCAGCAAGGTTCAGGGCTCTGAAGAATGCTGACCCATTGGCTAGGGAGGAGTTTTGGCGAAAAAGAGAGAGAGGTATTGCTTTGTAATTTAGGAACAAAGTAACAAATGTATTTCACTAAAAGAAAAGCTGAAATAAAACTCAAAATACAATTAGTTTATCGTGCTATGAGGCCTTCTATTGACTGAATAACCTCTTATTTATAATTTGTTGCTCAAAGAAATTATTGAGTGACTATGATCTTCAATAAAATGGTGCAAGGTACTTTTCAGTAGTGAATTAAACCTGATGTTGAAAAGTTGTGTTGTGTTGATATTCATAAATATTAATAGTTTAAATGATTTAAAGGGAAATGTTAAACATTTGTATACTTGCCAAATCCGGGAAAGAAACTACACTGAGGGGGGGATCTGTTGTTCTTTACAGTGTAGCCTAATTAATTTCCTTGAAAAAACTATTTTCAGTGTGACTCCCTTTGCATAAAATAAACATTAATTATTTATGAACATCAATTATGTGTAAGTTGTGTAAAAATGACAATTCATGTGTAAACCCATAGGGTGTCATACCGAGTAACAATTTCAGTCAGGCGGGATAACGCAGATTTTTTCCCTTAAAACGCGTCATTTGATTTTATGGAGTTGAGAAAACAATAATAGTATGATGTACTACAATAGTACTATAAACATTTTCAGATATTTTGCATCTTAAATCACATTGCAGCATCAAAATGTGGGTAAAGAACTTGAACAAGTTGGGTCATGTTCAAAGAAAACACATTATAATGAGAAAAAAGTATTGTGCAAGTTTTATTTTCTGAGCTCTAAATGTTAGTTACTGCCTCACATTATATATTCATTAAGTATTATTGATTTAAAACCCCCTGAGCGCTATTCTCAATGAAAAACATTTTTATTCACTACTCCATAACGGTAGAAATTAGATGCTTCATTTTTCTTCCATGTTAATAGGGATATTCTGCTGCAAATAACAACGTCTCGTTTGTGTACTTTCATCAACCAGAAGCCCCACAATCATGATCACAAAACCTCTAGTTGACGCGCCGGCACGTCCAGGTCACAACATTTTTATTCATTGCTCTGGAACCGTAGAAGTTAGAGGCTTCATTTCTTTTCCACGGGAACAACGACATTGCAAACAACAACGTCTCGTGTGAACCGGAAGCCCCACAATCGTGATCACAAATTGTGATCACCTATAGTCCTTCAGGATTTCAGCAGCAGCCCTAACTAATTATATTTGAACTTATTCTGTTGTTTAGAAGTCTACAATATATAAACCAATCACAAACTGCGGTAAAACAACCAATGTGAAGTCTATCCATGTCACCCCCCTCCCCAAAAGAGAAAGAGCGAGCAAGCGCGCCAGGGGGAGAGGCGCATCGCACTTGTCATGCTCCCAATAAAGTCATTATGCACTTGGATTGCATTGAAGACGCATTCAGTTGCTACAAGCAATTATTTTGAGAAAAAAGAAATGGCCAAACAGCGAAAGAAGTGGAATAAATGATTATGGAGAGCGAGGATAGTGAAAATGGGTCTGAACATTCAGACGATGAAAAGTATCATGACAGAAGGATAACTTGATATAACGGTACGGTAGCCAGTGGTCAAATGTGCACCTATGCTGTGTTGTGTAGAGCGTCACCTGTAGATATAACCATCCAAAGGAAGACTGGACACATCCCTGTTCTAATCTCCACCACTTCCAGATATGGCACATGTAGGGAATTCCAAAGGAAATAAAGGCACCCCCTATTCAAGACACCCCATAAAAAATAAAAATAAATCCTTAGAGTTCAAAAAAGAAGGGACTGCCATCTAGTGGTGTCTTTTGGAAGTACACTATGACAGAATAAATTCAGTGACCCCATATGGGCATTTTCAATGATTATCAGAATTTTTGAGAAAAAAATGGATGTGGATGAGAGTAAAAAAAAATATGCCATGTTCATTTTATTATTTTATAAATTCAAAACCATTCAACTTGTAGTTATTTTGAACCCCAAATGTAATGTAAATGTATGTATGTAAAATGTAAATGTAATGTATCCAAATATAATGTAAAACAGGCTACCTATTATATTTTACTATTTTATTTCAATATAAAACCAAAATATGTGCACTTGCGTTTTTAAATTTTGCTGACTATTTCACATTATTACTCATGTAAGTGTCTCAAAAAATGTGTTTTCAATACATCCTTCATGTAGCCGAGGGTCTGCAGAATCCCAGAATATAAAGCACTTCCTTCTACTATAAAGGATGACCATTTTAGAAGCCAAAACATCAAGATAGTGACAGGCGGATTTGAAAACTCTAGCTGTCAGAGG
Source organism: Esox masquinongy (assembly GCA_016801175.1). Classification (NCBI taxonomy): domain Eukaryota; kingdom Metazoa; phylum Chordata; class Actinopteri; order Esociformes; family Esocidae; genus Esox; species Esox masquinongy. The sequence continues at coordinate 35,136 of JACXGI010003382.1, read as the reverse complement.
GTTAAAAAATTTAATATCATAATATTTTGAAAATTCATTAACGTTTTCCCACATAACATTTTGACTAGTATCGTCACATGATTCTCAATTAAAACACTTAAAATACATTGTTGGAAAATAAGATTTTTGTAATAAGGAAATAACATCCTCATAAAGGCAAAACAACTTTGATGTGCAATTTTAACATATTTAAATTTTTGGTCAGTTGAAAACCTTATTCGTCACTAGGCCACATACATTATTTTTTTTTATTGATTAAATCTCAAATCTAGTGCAAAGGCATTTTAGAAGCATTGCCTCAATAGCTAATCCCAGACACTCGCGCAGTCTTCTAAACTCCTGACTCCATTTAATGCCAAGATGTTTATATTTATTTTGGATTATACTTTTGTAATGTTTTTTGTGAAGAGGAATGACAAATGACAGTTACAGTCTATCATGCAATTTTTTGGCCACTAACGTTTCCTTTTCGATCTCCGTTGTTTCGTTGTCTCCCTGAGCCACACTCATCTTCTAACTTTTCTGTCCTTTCTTTTTTTTCACTCCAGACTTGCTTCGCTCTTTCTCTTCTGTCCTTTTTCTTTCACTAATTTGACTCGTTTTGCTCTCTCTCTCTCTTTCTCTTCACGCACGCACTGTCGAAGAATGAACACAGGTCCGTGGTATGCTCCATAGGGTATGCTCGTGTAGTTGACGCGTGCGCTCACACTTGCATGCGACAGGGCAACTGGCCAATGAAACATGATCATTATATAGCGGTTTCAAGTGGGCTCTAAATCGAACACAACTAAGACACACAGCTAACGGACGCACCTCTCCGCAAAATAAATGGAATATCGCATACTTTCTGTGACATTTTCAATGTGATATTGCGCAACGTGATATTGCGATAACGGTATTTAGACAATATATCATGCACCCATAAAAACACATTTCACACCATCTGTCAAACTTAATTTTACATTACTTTTGAGAAGTTCTAGACGTTATAAAAGATTACGCAGACTGCCAAATACAGTGGATTACTTCGACCATTGAGGTACACTTTTAGAGCTGACAAACTATACATTCTCTGGATAATATTTATGATGTGATGAAAACAACGTGCAGAAATAAACCACTCCAGCCTGTATATTCTCTGGAACTAATGGACACAGTGGAAAGACTTGGCTGCATGCCGTCCTCACACGTCATACATTATTTCAATGGGCCTTGAAGTTTATTACTTAAAGAAACATAATGCCTGATATTTCTGTATCACTATCACTATCATGTGGTACTGCACAGTATTCCCTGACTGACAGGCTGTTTCTTGTCCCCAGCAGAGGGCTGATCTCTGTGTCTGGAATGAGGCTGATTAATTATTGGTCTTCATGGTCTATTAGTGTGGATAATCAGACACAGCTCAAAGAGTCAAACACAAACCACCAACATCATTTAGAATCAGACTGTTAATGATCATATAGTGAAACATTATGCCTTTATTTTGTATAAACATGAGTTCACCAATGTGTTAGTGTTGTCTTCATTCAAATGTTTTACTCAGACCCTATCTGGACATAAATGGAGCTACTCAACATTGACCAGATGAAATTAAGTAGCATTATGCCTTCTCATTGCAGATGTTGTAATTTTAAAATTAAAGACAACTATCCCCTTTTGGTAAAGATAACAACATTAGCTCAGCTTCAGATGCAATTTACAAACAAGGACCTGAAAAACTGCCTGTGCCACCAGGCAGAAATTGTAGGATTAGTGTAAACTCCCCCGCACAGTCTCTGCAGCCTGACATCTTTCTCATAGTTACTGGAAAGAATGCTGTCAGACTGCTAAACTTGGGTCGTTCTTACGACTGGACTGTATTTATTGACCTGCTGGTAATCTGAACATGCAGAACAATTTATTAACATCCATTGTCTTAAGTCAGATAATGTAGGATATAAAATAAATCTTTACAACTTCTCTATGATGGGCGTCGCTGGCTCTGAACACTATTGGATCACATTTTACCTGGCAGGCTACTCTATGTCTGCCGTACAGGCTTTCACTACTGGTGTTCCCCACGGCTTGATTTTAGCCGAGTATAGCAATGGCAATGAAACAGTCTGGGACACTTTCTTTACTGCATCATCTGCCTTGGCTACAGAACAGCATATGGAAATAGCCCTCCCTACCTTTAGGCTATACTCAAACTCAAATCACTACCCAACCTGTTGTTCTACCAAATCTGAGTTCTTGGCCATCCCTCACCAGTACTCTTCTCTGTGCTGGCATCCCAATGGTCGAACTAGGTTCCTCTTGAAACTAAGGCAGTAGAGGCCCTTTACAAAATGAAAGCAACCCTACCTTTTTAAAGAGCATACAAAATAACTCCATCGCCTTTGTGAACTAATGCTTGCAATTTGTACAATGTATTTTACTTCACTAATCGCTACTTTTTCGCTAATGCTTACTAATATTGGGTTGTCTGGTTGTCCCACCTAGCTATCTTAAAATTAATTCACTAAGTTCAAGTTGAATAAGAGCATTTGGTAAATTAATGAAATGTAAATAGCGCTACAGACCAGGGCCCAGTTTCCGGATAATGTGGCACTTACGAGGGTTTAACGATGCACGTAGCCTTAACTATTACACTGTTTAAACAGCGGGAATGCAACTTTTACCTCAGCCATTACATTTTTGCTGAAATAACGTGGGCAACAGAACATTTATTAATGAAACTAAAGTGTACTCTTGTACAAAGTTTACTGTAGATGGCTAGCTAATAGCTATACAGCCTACCTATAACAAAAACAATGAATCCAATCACTCCATGGCTGGTTCAATTCTTTAGAACAACAATAACAGTATAAAAGGGTCACATAATACAATTACCCTTTTAAATAAATGAGATTCATTGTATAACAGAGGGGATATATATTGTTGTGCGACTGCTAAAAGGTACAGAGTGGATAAATATTTCTGAGAGACAAAAATTGGAACGTCTGAGCGGGGAATCAACCAGGGTCGAAACACTGAAGGGCAGGGATAATCCCACAAGACCACAGGGCTTGCTGGTAGTTAGTGCACCTCCTTATAATCTCCAAATGCCACTTTTATCCCAGCCATTACATATTTTCTGAAATAACATTGGCAACAGAACGTTAATTAACGGAACTAAAGTGTACTTTTGTACAATGATTACTCTAGATAGTCGTACAATAACAGTTGAATAGTTGAATGTGAACTACGAGGAACTCAATAGCATTGTCTGAATCTCAAATCGCATACTACAAGTACGTACTTCGCGGATGATGGTGAAGTACGTACTGTTTTGTATATAGTAAGCTAGTATGCCAGTATTGGGACTAATTGGGGCATACTACCTCATCAGAAAATTGTGTCTCTCGACATTAGTTAATTTTGTCACGCATTAACATCACACCAAGTTTGAATGTTTAGCTAGACACCATTAATCATTGTGTTAAACTGACTAACATTTCTTATTAAGTTTACTTCCACCACAAATAGAGTCTATGGACTGTATGGCTTTTATTTGCCAATAATAGGCCTACTAGTATCTACATAGTACTTGGAATAGTCATAAGAATTGAGCAATTGCTAGCGAGACTGAAGATGAACTTCACACTGCCAAAGCTATTTCATTTCATGGCACAACATTTGTTTTTCTTTCATGCGTGAATGACATTCATACAATAACTATCAAAATACTGTATGCAGGTTTTGGAGCAACATATGCTGCCATCCAGGCAACATCTTTTTCAGTGAAGGCCTTGCTTATTTCAGCAGGACAATGCCAAACCACATTCTGCACGTATCACAACAGTATGGCTCTGTAGTAAAAGGGACAGAGTGCTAAACTGCCTGCAGTCTAGACCTGTCCCCTACTGAAAACATTTGGCGCATTATGAAATGACAAATACAGCAAAGGAGACCCTGAACTGTTTAGCAGATGAAATCCTACATCAAGCAAGAATGGGACAACTTTCCACTTTCAAAACAACAATCGTTCTCCTCAGTTCCCAAACGCTTACTGAGTGTTATTAAAAGAAAAGGTGATGCAACACACTGGTAAAGATGCCCCTGTCCCAACTTTTTTGAAACATGTTGCTGGCATCAGATTCCAAAGGGGCATGTATTTTTCCAAAAACAATAACATTTCTCAGTTTCAACATTTGATATATTGTCTTTGTAATATTTTCAATTAAATATAGGGATAAATAATTTGCACATCATTGCATTCTGTTTTTATTTCCATTTTATACAGCATCCCAACTTTTTTGGAAACAGGGTTGTAATAAATCACTGTGTATGTGATTATGTGTGAATCATGTATTTCTCTGAGACATACTGGACCTTGAAATCCTGTGTAGCTGCTGTGTTGTAGGTTACTTTATTAAGCTACAGACTACTTCTCTATGTTTATGTTGTTTATTATAAAAAAAATAAAAAAATTGGGAACACCAGCCCTTAGCAGTGGCACATCATGCAGGTAAAGTGCATGTGTGGGAATCTGACAGTCTGAGTCTGTCGTTGGTGTCTGACTTTCAGTAAGTACTTCAAACAAAGGATATGTTAGACATTTCTTTACTTCTACCACTCAATACAATAAAACACATTTCTAAGTCACCAGCCTTCATTTTCGCTGCATTGAATTACAGGTCACACTTTGTTAGCTAGCGGTTAGCTGACATTTGCTGGCATTACACTGCAGTAGGCCAAACATTCTATTTCAAATGAACTGGCTATTTCAAAACCCCTTTCACAAAAATGTTATTTACCATTCTTTTAACAATTTCTGCGTCAGTACAACTTCATCATGTGGAATTACTATTTTCTTTCAGCAGTAAAATCTCAATTTCTGTTTACGTTCTACAAATGCACACGAACTATGGAGCAGACATCTTATACAAATCTGTCTGTAGAGGGTTTACCATACCAAGTATGAGTGAAGAACAGAAGGGTTAAAATTAAGAGACCACTGCAAATTGAACGGTTCTGTTCCTCACTCAAAACTTTCCTTTTCAACATTTTTGGAAAGGAAAGAAAAAGGTGCAGTGGTCTCTTAATTTTTTCCGGACCTGTATTAAGGTCAGGAGACTGTGATGGCCACTTCCAAACCATTTACCTTTTTCTGCTGTAACCACTGGAAGGTCAACTTGGCCTTGTGCTTAGGGTCATTGTCATGCTGAAAAGTCCAAGAGCGTCCCATGCGCAGCTTTCGTGCAGAAGAATGCAAATTGTCTGCCAGTATTTTCTGATAACATGCTGCATTCAACAAGATTCCCCGTACCTTTAGAGCTCCCACACTCCCAAAAACATCAGTGAGCCACCACCATGCTTCACAGTGGGGATGGTATTCTGTTTACTATAGGCCTTGTTGACCTCTCTCCAAACATAGCGCTTATGGTTGTGACCATAAAGCTCTATTTTGGTCTCATCACTCCAAATTACAGTGTTCCAGAAGCTGTGAGGCGTCAAGGTGTTGTCAGGCATATTGTAACCACGCTTTTTTGTGGCATTGGCGCAGAAAAGGCTTCTTTCTGGCAACTTGACCATATAGCTCATTTTTGTTCAAGTATCATCGTATTGTGCTCCTTGAAACAACCACACCGTCTTTTTCAAGAGGAGCCAGTATTTCTCCTGAGGTTACCTGTGGGTTTTTCTTTGTATCCCGAAGAATTCTTCTGGCAGTTTTGGCTGAAATCTTTCTTGGTCTACCTGACCTTGGCTGTGTATCAAGAGATCCCCAAATTTTCCACTTCTTAATAAGTGATTGAACAGTACTGACTGGCATGTGCAAGGCTTGGATATCTTTTTATATCCTTTTCCATCTTTATAAAATTCCATTACCTTGTTACGCATGTCTTTTGACAGTTCTTTTCAGCTCCGCATGGCTCAGTATCTAACCAGCTCAGTGCATCCACGTGAGAGCTAACAAACTCATTGAGTATTTATACACAGACACTAATTGCAATTTAAAAAGCCATTTACCAATTCACCTTTAATTGCCATTTTCACCTGTGTGTGTCACCTTGTGCATCTGTAACAAGGCCAAACATTCAAGGGTGTGTAAGCTTTTGGTCAAGACCATTTGGGTGATTTCTGTTATCATAATGATTTAAAAAGGAGCCAGACATCTATGTGATAATGAATGGCTTTATATGATCACTATCCTTAAATAAAAGACAGATTTTTTGCATGATCCGTCATATTTTCAAAATCAATGCCATAGTTTCACAATTTCTACTAGGGTATGCAAACTTGTGAGCACAACTGCATGTAAGAATCAACATGTTCTATAAAATACACATTTAGGGTAGTAATTTTAGGGTCATCCAAAGCTAGGTTCTGTGACCTAGAAAATAGCATGTACTTTTTATTTGCATTTGGTACCAACTTACCGTCTGGTCCATTAGTGTTTTGTTGAGAAAAGGGAGCAGTATTATATAGTACTGTGTCGCCAGCATAAAAATTATGTTTTCTAATTCAGAATGCAGAATATATTACATATTTATAGTTTGATAACAAATATTATATGCATCACAAAGCAATTCAAATTCATTTAAAAGTTTTTTTGTAATAAGGAAGATCATTAGCTGTGTCTGTAAAACATAAATCTGCATGTTTTTCAGTATGTTTGTGTTTGTGTTCCTAAGAGTTGGAGCTTTCAGTGATGGGCTCATAACAGGTGAGAGTTAAGATTATCAGGGGCGACAAATTATCCCTTTGGATTGGGGGAGATTCATATTATGACTACGCCCATCACCATTTATCCTCGATGTGAAAACTTTTAGAATACACCTACAGAAATAGCCATTCAAATGGTAATCTGGTATTTACAACATACAGTTCATCTTTTATTTTCTGCAGGTATTAAAAGCCCTTTTTGCACAGGACTTTTGTCACTGTCTGCCAGAGAATATTGGTTATGTAATTATTACCCCAGTGTAGCATATATAAGTAGAATGGAACACTAACTGCGAAGCGGTGTGATACTAGATTTGGAATGAGCACTGATGAGGTCTACCACAAAGGATCAGACCACAGATCAGGATATGGAGTTAAATTAGGCTACAGCCGGCTTATTTAATTTAGATACAACATAGGTTTTTAATAAATTAATAATTTCTGAACAAATTAATTACAATTATGATGTTCTGACTATTAATATTGCACTGTAATATTGTAATATTACATTGGGTGCACCCTTTCACCGTTAATACTTGTAGTGAATTATCTAAAACATTCAAAATTCACACACACAACTGTCCTACCATACACATGAGATAATCAGTCCCACACACAGAACAGCACAGCGTGCCGCTAGAGAATGAGTCCTTTGTGAAGAGTCCTTGTTTTTACCTTACAGATTCCAAAAATATTATCAAGCAATTTGTTTCCTATAAAAAATGGACCTGTACATAGGATAAACAGGCAAAACAAATGCCTTCAATCCATGGATCAATAACCCAATAGTAAAAAAGTCAGTATACAAAAATGTAATTTGTTGTAAACTACTGTACAATAATGTTATTCCTTACTCTTCTAAATACTACGCAAGGCCTGAACTGTAAGGGGGAAAAAAATGTGGGTGCAGCATATTTGTTTATTTTGTAATTATCGAGATAGTATTGAGGCAAAGAAACTGATGAAAGCCATATATTTACACACTTATCAAAATGGTGAGGTGGTGTAAGCCTACACAAAACACAGAACTTATTTGAAGGGGTTCTAAAAATTCCATATGGAAAAAATTAGTGGAATATTTGGAAGAGATTTAATTTACACATTCAACATTAACATTTATGATGGAAGCCTAGAGGTTACTGTAGGCATGAAGATATTTTTAACGTCTAATGGGATGGCCCAATATTCACATTCAGTTTAGATTTATGATTTTGCTGAAAATCGCTGCCACTGCGCAAAAATGTATATGGAATCCCATTACTGCCCTCAAAATAAATACAAGAATCAGAAATGTCTTATATCTTAACCTCCTAAGACCTGAGCTTTGATAATGTATGCATTTTTAATGTCACTTAGTTATTTGGGATTAGTAGGACCTGATAAGTATAATATCTAGGAATTGTCTTTGAACAGCAAGTACTTTTTGAAAAAAATTATGATGACATTGGGTTTATTTTACTAAATAACTCAATAAAGTCACCAGTGTGTAGCAAAGTAGAAAACTGTTCATTTCAACTGTTTTCATCAAAACAGAACATGTACAATTTTGCAAACAGTGTGAGTGAGTATATGTGTGTGTGTGTGCATTAAGTGTGTGTGCATTTCAATGCCTGAACATGGCAACACATGGCAACAAATAAGGGCACAACTGCTAATGACATATGCAGTCAGTGTTTTATTTATATACTGTACATCATAGTGTGTACTGCATTTGTCAGTACCAGAGAGGTATTCAAAGATCAATAAGTAATACATGTTACATGCAACAGCACAGCAGAATGAAGTACATGGTGCAGGAAGCCTAAAACATAGTGTCCTCATATGTGCACACAGGGTCTCAGGAGGTTAAAGATAATGCACTGGAACATAAACTCTCTTAAAGATTTTTAAATTATTATCTGTTTAGCATTTATTTGTTTTACAATTAAATTATTGGATGCTAAATAGAGATTATGCATATGCTTTGTTGACGAGAAGTATGTCTGGGTATCACTGAGTAGGTTTATGTTTTGTCTACACCTACAGCTCCGGAAAAGATTAAGATTAAATTTGACCAGCCTATCGGGGATGACTATATTGAATACTGAGCTAAAGTCTACGATCAGCATTTTCACATAAGTGTTTTGTCACATGGTTTTGTCCATGTGGGTGAGGGCAGAGTGTAAAACTGTGGAGATGGCGTTCACTGTAGACCTGTTCGATCGGTAGGCAAACTGGTAGAACTTCCAATTATATACTAAGTAAACTGTGAATGACAGTTACATTTCTTGTTTTGTTGTCCGTTTTAATCTTCCATTTACATCCCGATAGGAACTCTTTGAGACCTCTCTAAATTCTAACCCTAACCCTATTTCACAAAATGATCTAAACAATTTCTTAACTGTATTATTCCGGCTGGATATTGATATATGATTTGGGGCATATTATGACATAGCACGTGAAGTGTAAATGTCAACTACATCATTTTAATATTTTCAGATAATCATGCCTTTATATCCCAATAGGGCCTCTAAGAGACCTCTCTTAACCCTAACCATAAATAACCCTAAATGCACAAAGGAAACAATGCTGCAAAAACAGCAATAGGTAACATTTCCAACCTGGTAACATAGCTACTAGACACTTTTATCTATAAGATATTACAGTCAATGTTACTGTGGAATTTTGAAGTTGTTGATCAGATGGGGAGGGGAGAGTAAACTATCAATACAATTTGGCTTTCCGGTTATGAAAAATAAAAGATGTTTCTGGTAGTAAAATAAAAATAACAATAACGCTATGCTCAGTTTGTTTATAATACGGAGTCTCACTGCTCCGTACTTCTATTGAGTCTATTGGTGTGACCTGGGTCACTGTAATTGACAGTTCATAGGGCTAGGTCAGAGGGCTCTGTTAATCTGTTTGTTATTTGTTCTGCAAAGTTATAGCCCATCTGTCCTGACAAGATAGTACTCTGGAAAGGGGGGTGGCCCCTTGGGAAGAGGGGTTGACTGACTCCCCTATTTAACATGGCTAGAACTTCTGTTGAGCAAGTAGCATGTTGCATTTGATTGTAATGGTTGCTTCATGCAAATATGCTGAATAAATACAATTTCTATTTGGGTTATCAGACTTCTCTACTTCATTTGGGGTAATTTCCACAACAACACCATGAGGATGTGACATGTCCTTAATAATGAATACAAAGATTGAGCGACATAAATTTACTAGTCTATATATATTTATTTTGGAGAATTTCAGCAGATATCTTAATGTATTTTGGAATGCTTAGTTGCGCATCGTTAAATACAGCTCCGGAAAAAATTAAGAGACCACTACACCTACACTTTTTCTTTCCTTTCCAAAAAAGTTGAAAAGGAAAGTTTTGAGTGAAGAACGGAAGCGTTCAATTTGCAGTGGTCTCTTAATTTTAAGCCTTCTGTTCCTCACTCAAAGCCTTCCTTTCCAACTTTTTGGAAAGGAAAGAAAAAGGTGCAGTGGTCTCTTAATTTTTTCTGGAGCTATATGTGTTTGTGTTACCATTGCACCCCACGGACATATTTGTTTGTTGCTCACCGTGAGGTACTGTTTTTGGATCTATTAGAAAGACAAGTAAAGTGACCATTGTTCGTTATTCCTCGTTTCTGTTTTCCTTTATTTTTTGCCTCACATTTATACACTCGCACCGTCATACTGTTCAATGACAATAAAGTTGAATCTAATCTAATCTAAACCTATTTTAGGGGAAAAACTATACATAGTTTTAGTTCATTTTAAAAAAGAGCATTAGGGTTATAGTCTCCAAGGTAAACAGTATGACCATGGAGAGAATGAGAGAACAATCAGATTACTAGCTACCTAGTTATGAGCCCTCAAAGATAAAAAAAAAACTGTATTCCCTATTTTTTTAGGTATTGCTATAAAATAGGGTCACTAGGTTACCTCTCTCCAGTGTTTCCGTAATTTGATGTGACATTATTCAGAATATAACAAAAATTACTTTTTGTACCATTGTAAATGTGAGAGTACAGTAATAGCCATACATTATATAATAATTAAATAGAAATATCTATTCAAGAAGAGAGAGAGAGTGGTGTGTGTTTTCTCAGAATTAGGACTAAGATTCAGGGGTCAGGATTGGTCAGGTTTTTGAGACAGTAAGGGTAAGTGTTATGGAAGTCTGACACTTAATAAATACATCTTAAACACACAGTGATATGAGTATATTATTACATTATCAGCTCCAATTATTACAATTTTTATTATTTTTTATTAACCCAGACAATAATATTATAGCCAGCCAATAATGTAATAACTTATTACATTATGGACAAAATGTTATTACGTTATTGGTTCAGAAATGTTATTACATTACTAGTAAGTTATTATATTATTGACTTTTATTACATTAAGAATAGAAAATGTATTATGTAATTGGCAGTTATTACATTAATGGTAGTTATTATATTATTGGCTGCTACACACATTCACATGTATATGTAGACACAATACTGCTGTTTAATTGTAGAGATTGTAGAGAACTCTGGACTATTGTTAAAATCAGTAACAAGCTGGGTATAACTAAATGATGGGCCAAAGACATATCTAATCGGGGAGAGCAGAATATTATCATCATAACAATATTTTTTTTTTTACAGGATTGTGTGAAGGAGAAGAGAATTACCCGTTTCATAAATGGGACTGGGCTTTAAATGCATAACATGCTGTAACAATTGCTCTGACACAGTTCCTTTGATACCCTGAGTGAGCACCAAGATGTGACAAGACCTTTTCATTCTTTGGCTTCCCTTCTTTTATCATGGTGGTCCAACACTTTTGTTCTTTCTTAATATGGATGAAAAAGATGCACCTCAGATTATAAATATTAATTTTGTTTCATTATGAAAGGCCAACCTTGGGAACCAATGACTGCTTTTGACTGTGGCTCCATACAGTGACATTGTTCAATTTGGTCTTATTCCACAGGATTGGTGAGCACTGAATTTCAATTGTTAAAAAGTGCAGTCAAGAGTGGGCTATAACCTTACGTATATACGACAGCTGGATGTGTCTGAGATGTATATGGGACTTGAAATCATGATATAATACCACACATGCAGACCCTTATTCCTATGAAGTAAAAAACATGTAGCTTTGTAAAGGGCAAGTCCAACTTGGATGAGATTAGCTAGTATTGACTTGTTTTTGCAGATACATATCTTGGCGCATCTCATGACCTAACCAGGTAAGTGATTAACATATGCTGTTTTTCCACTGCAGGTTTGTGCTGGTTCCTATCGTAAAATTAATGGTTCCATCTGTTTGCTCATGGCCTGGCACGAACTACATTTGGGCCCTGTTAGAAGCTGATACTGAGAAGTAGGGGTGTAACAGTACGCAATAGTCACAGTTTGGTACGATTTTGGTACAGTAGAAAAAGACATGCAAAACATAACATTTCTTTTAATTTATTATGAAGTTATAAACATTGCCCATTGCCACTGTAGTTAAAACTACATTTTGCAATTACTCACCAGTCAGAAAGCAGTCGCCCGATACAGAATGAAGTTCTGAATAATAATACGAAAAATAGAATTATCTGTTTCACAAAAAGCACGAACTCAAGAGTTCAACATTATTCTTAGCTTTGCTAACGTTAGCATAGCGTTTCTGGTTGCTAGCTATAGAAAGCACGTCTAAGTCTTCTTTCGGTTCTTTGCAGTTTTCGTAGTGTATGCTGTAGAGTAGTAGACAAGGGAAGAATTGACAGTTTGTCATCCTGGTCTCTAGCTGCCATTACAGTTGTTTTTACAGTAAGAAAACTTCACTCCCTGTGGTGTACTTATGCTATATATATCATCCAGGCAAAATGTGCGTTCACAAAATAATCCAAGGTGGAAAGCCTGCCTCGCATTTGGCAATTGGCTGGAACGGGATTGCTGGAACAGAATTGGCTCTGAAGTAGCACCAGGCTCCAATAATTGTCTGTGTTGCTAAACAACTCTTAGAGGACCTCATCAGCTTACACAACATGTTTTTAGGGGACAAAACATGAGTTTTTTGTACTGAACAAAGCCTACCGAGTGCAGCTTTTACTGGAAAGCCGTAATTTTCCCAAATGGGAGACCTGAAGGATACGGGAGGGTCCTCAAGCTCTGGCTTGTCATTTGTGTTCGCCATATTTCTTTACGAGGCTGCATTACATGTGCTAGGCTACTTCTGTTGCTAAATAACGGCTCCAAGATCCATCTCCAGGGGCAAACTCTGAGTGTAGAATGTTAGTTTTGCATACAAAAAAGTAACTAAAAAGTAATTAAAACTAGACTATATTAATTCTGATCAATACGCATACCGAACCGAACGTCCTGTGCTTAGTGGTACGGTACAGATACGTGTACCGTTACACCCCTACTGAGTAGGAACTTGAATGAGGGTGAGCAGGATTGCAAATTGGGAAACTCAAAAATTGGTCTCATGCAATGATATCAGTACCTCTCCAGGAGCCATCACCTTATCGTGGTGGAGAGGTTTGTGTGTTCCTATGAACCAGAGGGCTGTGTTGTCTGGGCCTTAGTGCTCCTGGTAGGGTTTCCCATGGCAAAGTGGTCTCAGGGGAGGAGCCAGACTAAGAATGGTTCAAAAAACCCTTATGCACAAGCGAGGAAGAGGAGGTATTACCCTGCCCGGAGGAAGCTCGGGGCCCCCGTCTGGAGCCAGGCCCAGAGGGAGGGCTCGCCAGCGAGCGCCTGGTGGCCGCGTTTGCCACGGAGCCCGGTCGGGCATAGCCCAAAAAAGCAACGTGGCACCCCCCTCTCCATCCTATGGGCCCACCACTCATGGGAGGAACCGCTGGGGTCGGGTGCGCTGCCATATGGGTGGCAGTGAAGGCCAGGGGCCTCGACAGACCAGACCCGGGCGGCCGGGGCTGGCTCTGGGGACATGGAACGTCACCTCTCAGTGGGGGAAGGAGCCGGAACTTGTGGGGGAGGTGGAGCGCTATCGGTTAGATCTGGTGGGGCTTACATCCACGCACAGTCTTGGTTCTGGAACCATACTCCTGGATAGGGGATGGACTCTATTCTTCTCTGGAGTTGCCCAGGGTGTGAGGCGCCGGGCGGGGGTTGGGATACTCACAAGCCCCCGGCTGAGTGCCACTATGTTGGAGTTTACCCCGGTGGATGAGAGGGTCGCCTCCCTATGCCTACGTGTTGTGGGGGGGAAAACACTGACTGTTGTTTGCGCATATGCCCCGAACAGCAGTTCGGAGTATTTGGCCTTCTTGGAGATCCTGAATAGAGTCCTGTATGGGGCTCCAGTAGGGGACTCCATAATTCTGCTGGGGGACTTCAACGCGCACGTGGGCAATGATGGAGACACCTGGAGAGGCGTGATAGGGAGGAACGGCCTCCCTGATCTGAACTTGAGTGGTCGTTTGTTGTTAGAGTTCTGTGCTAGTCATGGATTATCTATAACGAACACCTTGTTCGAACATAAGGATGCTCATAAGTGTACGTGGTACCAGAGCACCCTAGGCCGAAGGTCGATGATTGATTTTGTGATCGTGTCATCAGATCTGAGGCCACATGTTTTGAACACTCGGGTAGAGGGAGGGGCGGAGCTGTCAACCGATCACCATCTGGTGGTGAGTTGGGTCAGGGGGTGGGGGAAGACTCTGGACAGACCGGGAAAGCCCAAACGGGTAGTGTGGGTGAACTGGGAACGTCTGGAGGAGGCCCCCGTCCGAAAGACCTTCAACTCACACCTCCGGCGGAGCTTTTCTGGCATCCCTGTGAAGGTTGGGGGCATTGAACCTGAGTGGTCGATGTTCAAAGCCCCCATTGCCGAAGCTGCGGTGGGGAGCTGTGGTCTAAAGGTCTTAGGTTCATCAAGGGGCGGTAACCCTCGAACAGCCTGGTGGACACCGGTGGTCAGGGAAGCCGTCCGACTGAAGAAGGAGGCCAACCGGAGACGGTTGCAGTGTACCGACGGACCCGAAGGGCTGCGACCTCTGCTGTGAAAGAGGCAAAAACAATCCCACTAACAAGCCCTCTATAGTGGAGGCAGAGCTGGAGGCTGATGGGGAAACATCGTCAATCTCCTTGGCAGAAATCACTGAGGTAGTCAAACAACTCCACAGTGGCAAAGCTCCAGGGATTGACGAGATCCGTCCAGAAATGTTGAAAGCTTTGGGTGTGGAGGGGATGTCTTGGATGACATGCCTCTTCAACATTGCGTGGGAGTCGGGGACAGTGCCAAAGGAGTGGCGGACCGGGGTGGTGGTTCCCCTGTTCAAAACGGGGGACCAGAGGGTGTGTGCCAATTACAGGGGTATCACACTTCTCAGCCTCCCTGGGAAAGTCTACTCAAAGGTACTGGAAAGGAGGGTTCGGCAGATAGTCGAACCTCAGATTGAAGAGGAACAATGCGGACTCCGTCCTGTTCACGGAACAACCGACCAGCTCTTTACTCTTGCAAGGATCCTGGAGGGGGCCTGGGAATATGCCCATCCAGTCTACATGTGTTTTGTGGATCTGGAGAGGGCGTATGACCGGGTCCCCGGGAGATACTGTGGGAGGTGCTGCGGGAGTATGGGGTGAGGAGGTCCCTTCTGAGGGCTATCCAATCCCTGTACGTCCAAAGTGAGAGCTGTGTTCGGGTTCTTGGTAGTAAGTCGGACTTCTTCCATGTGGGGGTTGGCCTCTGCTAGGGCTGCGCTTTGTCACCAATCCTGTTTGTAACTTTCATGGACAGGATATCGAGGCGTAGTCGGGGTGGGGAGGGGTTGCAGTTCGGTGGGCTGGGGATCTCATCGCTGCTTTTTGCGGATGATGTGGTCCTGATGGCAACATCGGTCTGTGACCTTCAGCACTCACTGGACCGGTTTGCGGCTGAGTGTGACACGGTTGGGATGAGGATTAGCACCTCAAAATCTGAGGCCATGGTTCTCAGCAGGAAACCGATGGAGTGCCTCCTCCGGGTAGGGAATGAGGCGTTACCCCAAGTAAAGGAGTTCAAGTATCTCGGGGTCTTGTTCGCGAGTAAGGGGACTATGGAGCGGGAGCTTGGCCGGAGAATCGGAGCAGTGGGGGCGGTATTGCATTCGCTTTACCGCACCGTTGTGACGAAAAGAGAGCTGAGCCGGAAGGCAAAGCTCTCGATATACCGGCCAATTTTCGTTCCTACCCTCACCTATGGTCATGAAGGCTGGGTCATGACCGAAAGAACTAGATCGCGAGTACAAGCGGCTGAAATGGGTTTTCTCAGAAGGGTGGCTGGCGTCTCCCTTAGAGATAGGGTGAGAAGCTCAGTAATCCTTGAGGAACTCGGAGTAGAGCCGCTGCTCCTTTGCATCAAAAGGGGCCAGTTGAGGTGGTTCGGGTTTATAGATTATATTTCGACACTGGCCTGGGAACGTCTCGGGATCCCCCAGTCAGAGCTGGCAAATGTGGCTCGGGAAAGGGAAGTTTGGGGTCCCCTGCAGGAGCTGCTGCCCCCGCGACCCGATACCGGATAAGCGGATGAAGATGATGATGATGCAATGATATCATGTTGTTCACTTATGTTAGCGCCGAAGTTAGGTAGCTCAAGTTTTACCGTAACATATATTGCCACAGTATAAAAATATAGACAGTATAAAAATATTAGAGATGACAACAGAATTTGATCAGGATGAAAACACTGTTTGGTAGCATTTGTAGTTGACACTGAGTTTGGTAAGGATGGCTACACTCTCGACTATGTGGATGTAGACATCGACAGCAATAAGTAAATACAAACATTGATGATCTGCATGATAATGTAGAATTTTTTGTTAATTTCTCAACAAATAAAAACAAAAATATCACATTTACAAGGTTTTAGACCCTTTTCTATGACACTCCAAATTGAGTTAAAGGGCTTCCTTTTTCCATTGATCATCTTTGAGATGTTTGTGCAGTTCATTGGGGTCCACCTGTGGTGAATAACATTGATTTGACAGGATATGGAAAGAAACACACCTGTCTCTATTATGTCCCCCAGTTGACAGTGCATGTCAGAGCAAAAACCCAGCCATGAAGTCAAAAGAGTTATTTATAGAGCTCTGAGACAGGATTGTGTACAGATCTGGGGAAGGGTCCCAAAACATTTCTTCAGTATGTAAGGGCCCAAGAACGCAGTGGCCTCCATCATTCTACAATAAAAGAGGTTTGGAAACTCCATCACTCTTCCTAGAGCTGGCCGTCCGGTCAAACTGAACAATCAGACCAAGAACACGGTGGCCACTCTGAGTTCCTTTGCTTGGCCAGACGAAAGTGTCATGGACTGGGGGACTAGTCAGGATTGATGGAAATATGAACAGAGCAAATTACAGACATCCTTCATGAAAACCTACTCTAGAGCACTGTCGGGGGCAAAGGCACTTTCCAACAGGAAAATGGCAGCAGAGACAACACACTGATATGTGGGTAAAGGTTACATACAAAACCCATCAAACTGGTCTCATCACAAATGTTTTATTTGTGCCAATGTTTCCCCTGCCCTGCATTGCCTCTAATTGGGGATCCAATTTAAGTTCTGTTAATCCCACACTTTGTGTGGACCATTGTGTATGCAACATGCAATTTAGTTCTCGATTGTACTGTTTCTTTTGTTTTGTTTACGGGAATAAAAGGAATGTTTGACTCCTGCACTGCACTTTGTGTTCTGCCTACCCTTGACTGTGACACAATGATCCACCAAACCAGGACCAAGCAGAGCTGATACATAGCTCTAGATCCCATTCAGGATCCAGGGTGGCGGCCACATAGGCGACCCCGCGGACAAGCCCAGAAAACCCCCACATATGTCTATGGGGGTCTTCGGAGGGGCAGGAAATAGAGCCCCTGCTGCTACTCTCGAGGGGGCTCTGGAGCTCCCAGAAGGGGTGGGATGCTGAGCCACTGCCACTACCACTTCCGGAGTGGGTCGTAGAAGGGTTCCTCCTGCTACCCCCGGAGGGGTGGTCTGATGAGCCCCTGCTGTTGCCACCTCCTCCCTCTGCTCCAGCGCCCCATCCTTCATTGGGGGCGGAGCCTGTCCTTGCTCCAGCGCCCTGTCCTGCCTCGGGGCGGAGCCTCCCTCTGCTCCGGCGCCCCGTCCTGCCTCAGGAGTGGAGCCTCCCTCTGATAGAATGTGCATGGCTTGTCTGGTGTTTCCATTTACACCCCAATTTGCAAGAACCTTTCATTTTCGCCCTCTCAGACTGATGGGGTGTAACAATTGGGATAGCAGAGGTCTCTCAACCATTGATGATTTTTACATAGAGAAACATTTTGCCTCATTTGAGCCGCTGAGAACAAAGTTTGACCTCCCTCAATCACATTACTTTCATTACCTCCCAATCAGACACTATGTCAGGGAGAACATTCCATATTTTGAAAATTTCCCAACACGGCATTCATTTGACGAGCTGTTTCCCCTGTCCAATAGCTTCAAACATCTTGTGTCCCATTTTGTTTCTTTTCTTTCCACCTCTGCTTCCACTGACCTCTTAAAGCAGGCCTGGGTCACCGAATTGGGTATAGAGTTGTCAGATGCACTCTGGGAGGAGGGATTATCCAGAATACATACTTGTTCAATTAATGTGATACAATGTAAGGTTATGCATAGACTTCACTACTCTAAGACTTCACTACTCATTCACTGCACCCATCTTTCAAAAGTGGCTTAACAAGGTGGTTGTTATTATACATATGGAGACAATCCGATTCCATGAAGCCAAGTTAGACAGGAAATTTACAAGAATATGGGGACCATTTCAGACTATTTCAAATAAAGTCTAACTACTTGTATGTCGGTGAGAAGTCATTCGTGTAAATGTAATCTACACTGCTCAAAAAAATTAAGGGACACATAATCATCACAGTATACTGTAACATCAAGTCAATTAAACTTCAGGGATATCAATCTGTCCAGTTAGGAAGCATAAGCAACTGTGAATCAATGTCACCTGTTTTGGTGCAAATGAAAGTCCCAATAGGTGCACTGGAGAGGCAACAGAAAGACAACCCCCAAAAAGGGAATGGTTTTGCAGGTGGTGGCCACAGACGATTGCTCTCTCCTTATCTCTCTCTCGCTTATCCTTCCTGACTGATTCTTCTCTAGTTTTGCATTTTGCTAGTTGTCACTATTGGTAGCATGAGGCAGTACCTGCACCCCATTCAGGTTGCACAGGCAGTCCAGCTCCTCCAGGATGGCACATCCATACGTACCGTTGCAAGAAGGTTTGCTGTGTCTCCCAGTACAGTCTCAAAAGCATGGAGGAGATATCAGGAGATGAGCCATTACACGAGCAGAGCTAGACAGGGCCGTAGAAGGGCATCAACCCAGCAGCAGGACCGGTATTTGCTCCTTTGTGCGAGGAGGAACTGGAGGAGCACTGCCAGAGCCCTAAAAATTTCCTCCAGTGGGCTACTGGTGTGCATGTTTCTGACCAAACTATCAGAAACAGACATCATGAGGGTGGCATGAGGGCCCGTCATCCTCTAGTGGGACCTGTGCTCACAGCCCAGTAACGTGTAGCTCAATTGGCATTCACCAGAGAACACCAGAAGTGGCAGGTCCGCCATTGGACCTGCCACTTCTGTTCTCTTGAGATGAGAGCAGATTCACACTGAGCACGTGACAGACGTGAAAGAATCTGGATACACCGTGGTGAATGTTATGCTACCTGCAACATCATCCAGCATGACCGGTTTAGCGGCGGGTCAGTGATGGTCTGGGGAGGCATATACTTGGAGGGTTGCACAGACCTCCACATGCTAGCCAACGATACCCTGACTGCTGTTAGGTACTGGGATGAAATCCTCTTTACACTGGTGCTGTGGGCCCTAGGTTCCTCCTGGTGCAGGACAATGCCTGACCTCATGTGGCCAGAGTGTGTAAGCAGTTCCTGGATGAAGAAGGCATTGATGCCATTAACTGGCCCACAAGTTCCCCAGACCTAAATCCAGTTGAGAACATCTGGGATGTTATTTACTTGTTACGCCACAAAGTAGTACAGCAGACTGTCCAGGAGCTCACTGATGCCCTGATCCAGATCTGGGAGGAGATCACCCAGGACACCATACATCGTCTCATCAGGAGCATGCCCAGATATTGTTGGGAATGCATACAGGCACATAGGGAACAAACACACTACTGAGTTACATTATGAGTTGCCGTGATGAAATTCACACTAGTTGGAACAGCCTTTAATTTTCAATTGTTTAAATTTCAATCTGGCAGCTGAATCTGGCAGCTCTCTTTTTTCATATCTGTTTGGTATTATGTTTTGTATATGTTGACCTTTGTGAAATTCACAAACCTACAAAATAAAACACTTTAAAAAAAACAACCAACAATCTTTTAAGTGAATATATTTAATGCATTATAACATTATACCAATTACATTTCAGAGCAAAAAGAAAACATGATACATTTCTATGATTATTAGATTAGATTAGTTTCAACTTTATTGTCACTGAACAAGTACAAGTACAGTACAACGAAATGCAGTTAGCATCTAACCAGAAGTGCAAACACACCAATCAGCCATAACATTATGACCACCTGCCTAATATTGTGTAGGTCCCCCTTTTGCTGCCAAAATAGCCCTGACCCGTCGAGGCATGGACTCCCCCACACGGAAAACTCATGCAAAACATATATGCACAAATATGTAGAGGATTTCTCAACATATATTTACATATGTGCCCTGAATATTCATGAAATATATAACTTGCGCTTGTCACAATATCAATACAATATAATACAATGCATGTCATATATTTTAACGTTGAATATTATTTGTTAAAATAATGAAATATATGAATATGCAGTACTTTAAGCATTTCTCATCAACACATCATGGAATTAACCTTCAAGACATTATTTTCCAGAGAATCTCCTTGTTATAGTGAGTTAAACTAATTATCGTTGGCAAAATGTGGAGCAAACCAACATAACCACCAGTCTAGACCTTACTGCATTACATTAATTACTGTGAAAAGACAATTATTATATTTTACAAACAAGAGCCGATTTGTAAATTGTACAGTATGTATTTACCATAATTTCTATTAAATACATTGTAAATGCAAGTAAAGAAACAACTGGTTAGAGTCAGTCATCTTAATTTAATAAAGACCTTTATTCACAGTATCATTCAATTCCCATTGTGTCACAATATAATGATAAATGTTTAATAAGTAAACCAAAGTTTTTACTTTAGTCACTGTCAAGCAGCATGTAGCACCTTTTTCAGTTTCAATATAATGAACTACTTTGTACTCCAAGTTTCCATTTAAAAAAAGACTCATTATGAAAACAATATGCATACATTTTAACACAGTATCATGAATGCCATTCCTCTCTGTAAAAGTACTTCAAAGAATCGACTACATAACAATAAACACATGACAGGAAACAATACAGATATGGAAATATATTAGTAAGATGTAAACGCTAAATGCATATTACCAACTAGAATTTTGTAATTTATGTAAATATATTTACATGCATTGAAGACATATTACAACATATTTGAAAGCGGCCAAAATAGAATATGTAAATATACAGCTCTGGAAAAAAATAAGAGACCACTGCAAAGTTTCTCTGGTTTTACTATTCATAGGTATGTGTTTGAGTAAAATGAACAGTTTTACTCTATAAACTACTGACAACATTACAACAACAACAAACAACAACAGGCCAAATAACCAAAAAAGATGCATTGTTCTCAGACCTCAAATAATGCAAAGAAAACAAATTCTTATTCATTTTTCAACAACAAAATACTAATGTTTTAACTTAGGAGAGTTCAGAAATTTATATTTGGTGGAATAACCCTGATTTTTAATCACAGCTTCCATGTGTCTTCACATGCTCTCCAGCAGTCTGTCACATTGCTGTTGTGACTTTATGCCACTCCTGGCACAAAAATTCAAGTACCTCGGCTTTGTTTGATGGCTTGTGACCATCCATCTTCCTCTTGATCAAATTCCAGAACATTGTCAGAGCAGAAGGAAGCAGGTGTTCTTCCAGGATAACCTTGTACTTGGCTTGATTCACGCGTCCTTCAAAAAGACAAATCTGCCCAATTCCAGCCTTACTGAAGCATCCCCAGATCATCACCGATCCTCCACCAAATTTCACAGTGGGTGCGAGACACTGTGGCTTATAGGCCTCTCCAGGTCTCCGTCTAACCATTAGATGACCAGGTGTTGGGCAAAACTGAAAATTTGACTTGTCAGAGAAGATGACCTTACTCCATTCCTCTACGGTCCAATCCTTATGGTCTTTTGCAAACTTCAGCCTGGCTCTTCTTTGCTTCTCATTGATGAAGGGCTTTTTTATAGCTTTGCACGATTTGCAATAAGGAGCCTGTTTCGAACCGTCCTCGCCGTGCACTTCACCCCAGCTGCTGTTTGCCATTCTTTTTGTTGGTCACTTGATGTCATCCTACGGCTGTTGAGTGACATTCCAATGAATTGATGGTCATCTCGGTCAGTCGAGTCTTTTTTGCCCTCTGCCAGTCTGTAGCTTTGTTGTCCCCAATGTCTGTTGCTTGACCTTGTTATTATGAACCGCCGTCTTTGAAATTTTCAGGATGGAAGCAACCTGACGCTCACTGTATCCCTCTGCCAGTAAATCCAGAATTGAACCCTTCTTTCCTAACTCATAGCTTTTATTTTCAACTCTTTGGTCATGCTGAATAGTTTCATTCAAATTACCTTTGATGAACTACTTGCACTGATTTTGCAATCCAGCTGGTCCTATTGCAAGAGGATAGTGATGAACACAGCAGTGGTTTTTATACTTTTCCTTGTTAAATTAGATTTGGTTCAGGTAATCACCTAATCAGTACATCATTAAGTAAAATGAGGTGTGTCTGTGTTGGTATTTAACAGACACTGGAATGGAATGGCTGCCATACATCTAGAGATGCTGATTTAAGAAAAATTAGGAGTGGTCTCTTAATTTTTTCCAGAGCTGAATGCATGAAACATATGGCCATACATTAGTAATACACATAGTACAGTTGTGCTCATAAGTTTGCATACCCTGGCAGAAATTGTGAAATGTTGGCATTGATTTGGAAAATATGACTGTTCATGTAAAAAAATGTATTTTATTTAAGGATAGTGGTTATATGAAGCCATTTTTTATCATATAGTTGTTTCGCTCCTTTTAAAAACATAATGATAACAGATATCACCCAAATGGCCCTGATCAAAAGTTTACATACCCTTGAATGTGTGGCCTTGTTACAGACACACAAGGTGACAGACACACCTGTGGCTTTTTAAATTGCAATTAGTGTCTGTGTATAAATAGTCAATGAGTTTGTTAGCTCTCACGTGGATGCAATGAACAGGCTAGATACTGAGCCATGGGGAGCAGAAAAGAACTGTCAAAAGACCGGCGTAACAAGGTAATGGAATTTTATAAAGATGGAAAAGGATATAAAAAGATATCCAAAGCCTTGCAAATGCTAGTCAGTACTGTTCAATCACTTATTAAGAAGTGAAAAGTTTGGGGATCTCTTGATACCAAGCCAAGGTCAGGTAGACCAAGAAAGATTTCAGCCAAAACTGCCAGAAGAATTGTTTGGGATACAAAGAAAAACACACAGGTAACCTCAGGAGAAATACAGGCTGTTCTGGAAAAAGACGGTGTGGTTGTTTCAAGGAGCACAATACGACGATACTTAAACAAAAATGAGCTGCATGGTCGAGTTGCCAGAAAGAAGCCTTTACTGCACCAATGCCACAAAAAATCTGGTACCACTTTATTTGGCAGGATGGAAATAAAGAGGTAATAACTAGGTTATTTCCAGGAAACAACATAGAAACAAAGAGGAAACAACTGGGTAACAACATGGTAACTACACATCAATATTAAGCATGTTTCTGCGGAAAATAGTAAACTGCTAGGAAAGTTGTAGGGAAAAAGCTTTGTAACTGAGACGGCAAAGCTAGATAACGGCATGCTAGTCACTCATTTATCGTTTGTTTGTTTATGCTGAAATAACAAGCAAACTTTAAGGAAAGTTACATGAAACAATACAGAATGAAAACCGCTACTACCACGTCAGAATGTGTCAATTACCCATCAACAGTTGATATGTTGCATTCCTGTATTTCATTATTTCCTGACATTACTGTTATTTCAGCACAACTCAATTGTCAAATTCCCCTGTACTTAAAACACTGTGTAGTTTTACTGCAATGCTGTTGTATTATTAACGTGCAATACAGCATTAGCCTGTTCCCTTTTCAAATGTTGTTAACCTTTTATTTAATGTGTATTTCGAGTTTACCTACCGAAATACACTTTTCAGTGGTCTCTTAATTTTAACCCTTCTGTCCCTCACTCAAAACCTGAAACCTTGAAAAGGAAAGAAAAAGTTGCAGTGGTGTCTTAATTTTTTCCAGAGCTGTATATTAGTATATGTTTAAAAAATATATATATTATATATTTTTAAATATAGGCACATATAAAAAAATGTTTTTCAAAATATATATCAATATAAAATACTTCCGTGTGGGGCCACTAGACCTCTGAAGGTGTGCTGTGTTATCTGGCACCAAGATGTTAGCAGCACATCCTTTAAGTCCTGTAAGTTGTGAGGTGGGGCATCCATGGATCAGACTTGTTTGTCCAGCACATCCCACAGATGCACGATTGGATTGAGATGTGGGGAATTTGAAGGCCAAGTCAACACCTTGAACTTGTTGTTGTGTTCCTCAAACCATTCCTTAACCATTTTTGCTTTGTGGCAGGGCGCATTATCCTGCTGAAAGAGGCCAATGCCATCAGGGAATACCATTGCCATGAAAGTGTGCACATGGTCTGCAACAATGCTCAGGTAGTTGGTACGTGTCAAAGTAACATCCACATGAATGACAGGACCCAAGGTTTCCCAGCAGAACATTGCCCAAAGCATCACACTGCCTCCGCCGGCTTGCCTTCTTCCCATAGTGCATCCTTGTGCCATGTGTTCCCGAGGTAAGCGAAAAACACGCACCCGGCCATTCACATGATGTAAAAGAAAACGTGATTCATCAGACCAGGACACCTTCTTCCATTGCTCCGTGATCCAGTTCTGATGCTCACGTGCCCATTGTAGGCGCTTTCGGCAGTAGACAGGGGTCAGCGTGGGCACCCTGACTGGTCTGCGGTAACGCAGCCCCATAAGCAAAAAACTGCAATGCACAGTGTGTTCTGACACATTTCTATCAGTGCCAGCATTAATTTTTTCAGCAATTTGAGCTACAGTAGGTCGTCTGTTGGATTGGACCACACGGGCCAGTCTTCGCTCCCCTCGTGCATCAGTGAGCCTTGGCCGCCCATGACCCTGTTGCCGGTTCACCGCTTTTCCTTCCTTAGGCCACTTTTGATAGGTACTGACCACTGCAGACCAGGAACACCCCACAAGGGCTACAGTTTTGTAGATACTCTGACCTAGTCGTCTAGTCATCACAATTTGGCCCTTGTCAAAGTCGCTTAGATCCTTACGCTTGCCCATTTTTCCTGCTTCTAACACATCAACTTTGAGGACAGAATGTTCACCTGCTGCCTAATACATCCCACCCACTGACTGTGCCATGATAACAAGATTATCAGTGTTATTCACTTCACCTGTCTGTGGTCATAATGTTATGGCTGATCGGTGTAGAAGAGGGCAGAAAAGTACAGGTATATTACAAGTGGAATGCATAGATGTGCAATGGCAAATGCAGTACAAATGGCAATACTAAATGTGCAATTAAGGGAAATTGAGGAGGGCAGAAAATGTACAAGTGGGTTAAATAGTTTTACGGGTACAGATGGCAATTCTAAATGGCATTAATACATGTGCAATCGAGGCAAATTGAAGGAGTAAGGTAGCATGTGCAACCGACATGCAGAGATAGCAGCAATGAGGTCCCAAAGGTAGACACATACCTGTAACAACTAAAACCTACCATTATCAAACTTTGCAAGGCAATGTCAGAGTCCAGTAGTATAAAGGGTGTAGTGCAACACCACATCCCCCATCCTTGAGAGGCGGGGGATATGGTTAGTCATGGGTCACAGAGTTCAGCAGGGTTACAGTAGATGGAAAGAAACTGTCCCTGAGCCTTCTGGTACGGAAACGAAGAGACCAGTACCTCCAACCTGATGGTAGGAGGGCAAATAGTTTGTGGCATGGATGCGAAGGGTCCTTGATGATTCCACGTGCCCTGTGCGTACACCGCTTGTGCTAGAGGTCTACGATGGCTGTTGAGCTGGGCACCAGTGATGTGCTGGGCAGTTTTCACCACCCGTTGCAGGGCCTTCCGGTTAGCTACGGAGCAACCACTAAACCAAACTGTGGCGCAGTTAGTCAGAATGTTCTCGATTGTGCAGCGGTAAAAGTTCACAAGGATCTTGCAGGACAGGCGGGCCTTCTTCAGCCTCCTCAAAACGTACAGATGTTGCTGCACCTTTTTGACCAGGGCTGAGGTGTTGAGAGTCCAGGAGATGTCATGGCATTATGATCTATACCATGTGATAAATGAGGCAAAAGAAAGGTTATTTTTGTTACAATGTACCACAGTAGCACCTGCATATTTCAAGGCTACAACCATGGATTCCATGATTTAAGCAAGCTGAAGTACAATGGTACATTTTTGTAAGTGTAAACAGACTTGCTAAGTAGCATAGTTTCATTCTCAACAAATAAAAGAAAATGTTACAAAAAACACTTAACAATATGTACCGAGTGCCCTCACTAGGTTTCCTGTGCAGCGCCATGGCAACTATGAAACCATATGAATAAATGGGTATGTGCCACAAATGCCGAGATCAGCTCATATTTTCACAGGGTTTTCGAGGCATGTGTGAGGTTATATTACTGTTGTCAAGGTCAGCGGTCTTTGTGGAACTCAAAGCGCATTTATACACACCTCCATTTGGCTCTTTCCCATGGGATCAGTAAAAATAAAATTACCTATTGTGGTCTCGGTTTGTAGCATTCATCAAAAAGCACTTGGGCAGGCACTCATTCATGTTTCTGCACTCAGATCCCATTTCTCCAAAGGTCAAAAGAGATTCTTTGTCTCATAATGGCTGTGTAGGTTTCTCTTTGGCACACAATAATAATGGAAGCACAAAAACTCTCCCTGAAATAGAGGGCAACGTGGAGTTCAAATCTGAAGCTAAAAGAACAGTCACTAGAATAAGAATATTTTACTTTGGTCGCAGAAATAGTATTGTGTTGCAAAGGAACAGCACATCACTTAACTGTATCAAGTTGCCTAGGTGGCAGGATTTAGAAGCAATATATTTAAGAGAATAAAGCACTCAAAAGTGAGAGGATGAAAATAGATGTGGAGCCCATCTCCAGGCATTTCTCAAAAAACAAAAGCTTTTTAATTAATATCTTATTAAATTTCCATCTGTGTATATATGTATCACCTCATATGGTGAACACCTAGGTTACTTAGGCACCTGTACATACTGTAGATATCACCACACGTTTCCACAATTTATCTCTCTATGAAAGTACCACTGCACACGGTGTAATTTCTTGATGTAATGCATTATTTGTATTGTGCTTTCTTTCCCCATGGTATATAGTTTCATTTGAATATTTTATGTGTAACTTTGTTGTCTTTGGCCAGGTTGTCATTGCCCACACGGAAGTATTATATATTGACATATATTTCGAAAACATATATTTTTAATATGTGCTTAAAATTTTTTTTAAACCTATACTAATATATGTATTATATGTATTACTAATGTATGACCATATATTTCATACATATATCTACATATTCGATTTTGGCCGTTTTCAAATATGTTTTAATATGTCTTAAATACATGTAAATATATTTACATATATTACAAAATTTTAGTTGGTAATATGCATTTAGCATATACATCTAACTGATATACACTGCGTGCACAATTATTAGGCAAATCGTATTCCTCAAGATTTATTTTATTTTAGAACAAACACGATGCTCTCAGTCAATCCAAAATATCATTGAACCTCAAACCTGAATGTTTAACAAAGGAAAAATGAGTTTTGATCTTTCTCAGGGGAATACATAAGTATGCACAATTATTAGGCAACTAAATTACAAAAATAATTTCTATGATTCACTCGTTTATTCTCAATTTTTAGAGTAAGTGGAACAAATAAGTAACACAAAATGAAAATTAAATAACATTTCTGGCCTTTCAAAAATATTCAGTGACCGATATAGCCACCCTTCTTTTCAATAACTGCCATGGGCCTTCCATCCATGCAGTCTGTCAGTTTTTTGATCTGTTCACGATCAACTTTCGCTGAAGCAGCACCCACAGCCTCCCAAATGTTGTTCAAAGAGGTGTATTGTCTTCCCTGACGGTAAATCTCACGTTTGAGAAGGGTCCACAAGTTCTCAATAGGATTTAAGTCAGGTAAGGAAGGGGGCCAGGTCATTATTCGGGCATCTTTGAGGCCCTTGCTTGCTAGCCAAGCAGTGGAGTACTTGGTTGGATGTGATGGAGCATGGTCCTGCATAAAGAACATGGCCTTCTTGAATGCTGAGGACTTCTTCCTGTACCACTGCCTGAAGAAAGTATCTTCCAGAAACTGGCAGCAGGTATGGGAGCACAGTTTCAGTCCATCTTCAACCCGAAAAGGTCCAACTACCTCATCCTTAATGATAGCAACCCATACCAGTACCCCTCGTCCACCTTGCTGACGCCTGACTCGAAGTGGTGCCCTGTGTCCATTACTGATGGCCACAGGCTCATCCATCTGGTCCATCAAGAGTCACTCTCATTTCATCTATCCATAAAACCTTTGAAAAATCTGTCTTCAGGTATTTCTTTGCCCGATCTATACGCTTCAACGTGTGAATCTTATTCAGTGGTGGTCTTCTTTCAGCCTTCTTGACCTTGGCCATGTCTCTGAGCACTTGACACCTTGCAAGTCTTTTGCAGTTAATTTGCATCTTTTCTTCTCTATACATTTTTTGCACCCCAGTTGACTATTCACAACAAAACGTTCGAGTGTCCGGTGGTCACGCCTCAATAGTTTAGCTATTTCAAGAGTATTGCATTCGTCTGAAAGGCATTTTACATTTTATGACTTTTCAGTGTCAGTTAAATCTCTTTTTTGGTCCATTTTGCCTGAGGTCATGAAGCTACCTAATAATTATGCACACCTTGATATAAGGTGTTATGCACTGTTGCCACAACCTCCCTCATTACACAAATATATATCACCTGAAAATGATTCAATCCAATAAGCATTCAAGTTTATATGGTTTGGAGTTGGAAAATGTGCATAGAAATAATAATATGATCAGAATACTCACTTGACTAGTTATTGTGCACGCAGTGAATTTCCATATTTGTATTGTTTCCTGTCATGTGTTTGTTATCTAATCGTTTCTTTGAAGTACTTTTACAGAGAGGAGTACAAAGTGGTTCATTATACTGAAACTAAAAAAGGTGCTATATGCTGCTTGACAGTGACTAAAGTCAAACTTTGGTGTATTTACCAAACATTTATCATTATATTGTGACACAATGGCAGTTGTATGATACTGTGAATAAAGGTCCTTATTAAATTAAGTTGACTGACTAACTATAACCAGTTGTTTCTTTACTTGCATTGACAATGCATTTAATAGATATTATGGTAAATACATACTGTACAATTTACAAATCGGCTCATTTGTAAAAGATAATAATTGTCTTTTTCACAGTAATTCATGTAATGCAATATGGCCTAGACTGGCGGTTATGTTGGTTTTCTCTCCATTTTGCCAACGATAATTAAACTCACTATAACAAGGAGATTCTCTGGAAAATAATGTCTCGAAGGTTAATTCCATGATGTGTTAATGAGACATACTTAAAGTACTGCGTATTGATATATTTCATTATTTTATCACATAATATTCAACGTTAAAATATATGATATGCATTGTATTATGATATTGTGAGAAGCGCAAGTTATATATTTCATGAACATATTCAGGGCACATATGTAAATATATGCTGAGAAATCCTCTACATATTTGTGCATATATGTTTTCCATGAGATTTCCGTGTGGGTGCAAATGAGAAGTGGTTCTCAATCGGCTTACATGGTAAGGAAAGGTGAAATAAAATACAAAGAAATAGAGATGTCATCACAATTATGAATTTCTAAAGAACCATGTAGATGTTTTGTATTTTAGAGTTGGAAATCAGAATTAACAGGTGTACTTCAGAGTTTTTTGCTTGGTCTCATTCAACTCAAGCTGCAGCTGGGCAGGTGGGTCCATGTTGGGTCTACCATGGCTTCAATGTCAGAACCAAAGGAGTTCTCCCCCATCTTTCCATCTCCCAATATGGTGATAATGCAGTTCAACTTGTTTCTTCTGTCCCTTATCCTAGCACAAGAGGACTGTGTGCTGCTTTGTGCTTGCTACCTGCTTTACCTTGTTCCCCACCCACCTCCTGCCCTGCTCTCAACTGCCATCCAGCAAGAGTAAGTATTATTGAAACCAAGAACATTGACAATGCCATACCATCCAAGCTACTGATGGGAAAGTAGGCAAATGTTGTCATACCACTTACATCATCGATGTTTGCATGAGTGTTTGACTACTTTGAAACCAAAATGCACTGCCAAACAATATAAGAGAAGAAAGTAGGTAGGAAAATATGGCCCCAGTTCCAAACGTTTTTCTTAATCTACCCTGAGGTGGCAATGAAAGGAATGTACATTTTCAAAAGCCATTCTTTTTGGAAGATTATAGTCCTGCTTCTGAATGAGAAGCTTTTAGGGTCTTTTTAGGCTTTTGATTTTCTTTACTGGGAGCACTCACCAAGGAGTTGTGCTATTTAGTAGAAAAACAAGGTATGAAAATAGAACTAAGAAGACAAAACCAAAACTACATTTAAAAAGAAAGTTACTATGGCTTGCTTTAATGTTTGATAAACAATATTAAAAATGTTAAGTTATGATGACCTAAACATGTGAAACAACTAACTTCAGATAGGAAACGCCACGTATTAGTATAACTATTTATTAGAGAAACAATACTAAACACATAAAATATCTTGGCGTTATGTTCTGTTCCTTTGGGGGACTCACCGCCATCAAATTATTTTGTATACAATACTACTAATAAAAACATTAACACTATAACATTATAATAGCACTACCTATGGCAATGAGCAAAGAACACAGTACCAATCCCAACCGCACAAGGAAACAAAACCAAACAGATGGAGGCTGGGGTGGTGGGTGGGTTTAGCAACTGCATACTAAGACGACCAGCAGACAGAGTACCCTGACTGACTTTAATAGACCACCATATTAGATTAGGACATACTGAGACTGTGGAAGTAGTGATCCCGATGTCATTTTATGCGTTGCTGAGCAAATGCCCACTCAGGTTCCCTGGCTGAACTTTAAAATGATACTGTTTTAGGTTTAATTAATTTTAAATTTGTACAACCCCATTTCCAAAGAAGTTGAGACACTGGGTATAATGCAAAGAAAAACAGTGCTGTACGGGCTAGCTAATGCGGTGTTCCAGGCATTCTTAAACGAGGTGTTCCGGGATATGTTTGGAAGGTACGTAGTGCTATACATTGATGATATTTTGATCTACTCCCCAACATACACAGAAGACGTGGCCCACGTCCATGCTGCCCTGAAGCCCTTGCAACAACACCACCTGTTTGCAAAGGGGGAAAAATGCACTTTCCATACTTCCAGCATCTCCTTCCTAGGATAGCACATCGCTCTGGAGGGTGAGAAGATGGAGGAGATGAAAGTGGACGTGGTGAGGTCATGGCCAGTCCCAAAAACCATCAAGGAGCTACAAAGCTTCATCGGATTCGGCAACTTTTACCGCCAGTTCATCAAAGGCTTCAGTACCATCACAGTGCAACTCACGTCGTTGTTGAAAGGCCAACCTCAGCGCCTCTGCTGGACCCCGGATGCGGAGAAGGCCTTCCTTGACCTGATGGGCAGGTTCGTCACAGCCCGTTTCCTGAAACACCCAGACCCCCTCAAGCCCTTCACTGTCGAGGTAGACGCGTCTGAGGTCAGGGTGGGGGCGTTCCTCTCCCAGCAGCACGGGAATCCACCTTGGCTCCACCCCTGTGCCTACTACTCAAAGAAACTGTCTGCTGCGGGGAGAGGAACTACAGCGTGGGTGACCGGGAGCTACTGGTGGTAAAATTGACATTAGAGGAGTGGAGTGGTTCAAGGGCACCCAGAAGCCGTTCACTGTCCTGACCGATCACCGGAACCTTGACTATGTCAGGGCGGCACGGTGCCTCAACCCCCGCCAGGCTCGATGGACGCTTTTCTTCAAGCACTTCCAGATCACCCTGACGTACTGCCCCAGTACGAAGAACGTCAGGGCAGAC
The DNA here is from genome assembly GCA_016801175.1 of Esox masquinongy. Taxonomy (NCBI): domain Eukaryota; kingdom Metazoa; phylum Chordata; class Actinopteri; order Esociformes; family Esocidae; genus Esox; species Esox masquinongy. The sequence goes on along the minus strand of JACXGI010003382.1, from coordinate 3,066 downwards.
GCACTCTCCTGCCTGCACAAGGCAGTATGATATCAAAAGGTGCAGGTGGACAGGCGGCGGAGCGACGCCCCGGAATACCGCCCGGGGGACAAGGTATGGCTCTCCATGAGTGCTGGATCCTGCTGGAACAGGATCCAGCACCTTTCAGATTTTCCTCAGTTTGTTCTGGCACCTATTTTTTCACATATCCCGTCTGCTGCGCATGACTTGTCTTTTCCATCACTGTGTTCTGTGATGGCAATTCCATCGATTAGACAATTCTAAAATGTACATTAGTTCTAGAAATGTCCATGACAGTTCGCTTTGCACTATAAACATTGTACTAAAAGCAATCAGAGTTCATAAAGTCACCTATACCTGCAGCCTCTTGTAGCCTCAGCACTGCCTGACAATATTGTGAAAGTTTTAGCTTTCTGTTGTCCAACTCCGCTATTTGTGCTACCCGTGTGCTTTATTCATGTCAATTTGCCAACCGGATCTATGTCTCTCGCGCCCCAATGTGTTCTGGGACCTCCCAATTTACAAATTTAGCACTGCCCCTTACTCAAGTTTCAGGACTGGTATGACAGCAGTTCAAGAAGAATTGGAGCTGTTCAGAAGACAAAGGGTGGCCCCACTCCTTATTAGCTCCTTCATAATAATATTAGATGTTTCCATTATTTTGTCCAACCTGGGTCCGCTTGCTACTCAAACCCCAGTAAATATTATTGACAGAGTATATACCACTTATCACAGGCATTTTGCTAACATTGTTAATAATAATTAGTAGCATTTACAAGAGAAATTAGTGATTTAAAAAATGAAATATGTTTGTTGATATAAGTTATTTCAAATTGATGGCCACAAAAATCAAAATACTAGTAGCAGTTTAAAATGTATTAAAAACAAAACTGTTGCGCAAATTCATGTTGTCAACATAGCATTCTATTTACCGTTATCGCATCCTTTAAGGCAATTTATTGAAATACAAATATTTGTCCTAGTAGCCAGTTTTACCAGGAAAGTAATAATGAGCCTGAAATTCCACCCTCGTTCTCCTCTGTTGCCCCATCACATCTTAATTTTCTTCTGCCACTGTATCCATTAAACCTTTAATTACTTGGAGTTTGCTCATTCGTTGAATCTGTGCTCATTTTTATAGGATCTCATTTGCAAGAGATCTGCTTGACTCTTTTTAAAAGGTTGGTAATGACATGGCTTCATTTTTATTTCAGCTCTGTATCACACTTGAGATGCCATTTAATTTCTCCCTAAAGGATAAGCCATTCATTGTGGGAGGATGAGTGGATGGGGATGCAATTGAGCCGCAGCAGATATTCATCCAGGGGTAATATAGCGGTTTACCTTTATCCTACAAACTTTATCTTTTTTGCAATATTGAAGTAAGCTGTAAAAATAGTTTAAACAGTATACATACAGCTCTTGTCTAGATATATTTATATATTATACATGTTTATATAGAATAGACACAGCACTGCTATACCACACCTGCAATGTGAGTACTAACCCAGAAGCATAATATTACAAAGCTATGCTGCAAAATGTCTTGTTCGGATAACAAATAAAGTAATGAGATGAGTGAATGTTATAAATATAAAAAAGAGATGGAGAATGGAGTTTTTGAATTCAAAGTAATGTATGTGTCTACTAACACCCTGTACATATATTTGTAAATAAGTAAGGGAGTTGCAACTAAGAGAGGTCTGTCGAATACCGCCTTAGGTTTGGCCGCCTAGAAGGGTCTGCTTTCGACAAGAAGTCCCCCAATCCACCTTGATAGAAGGAAAGCCACAAGGGACAGGGATTGCAGGGCACCGTGGATACCAACCCAGCATAAAGTAGAGAGGGCTGCTGAGGGTTTGGATGTGGTTTGAGAGTGTTGGACAGTTCTGTATTGATGATGGCTACCTGCAAACCAGGGGAGTGACGACTACCTGCAGATCAGGAAGAGATGGGGTCAACAGACTGTAATACGAGTGTTTGAGAGTATGTAATAAAGGATTAAGAAGTCGGTTTATCGATGAATGCAGAGTGAGTGTGGACAGGAAAGTTGCCCAAGTAGTGAATGAATGCAGAATGAGTGGTTTGGTTGTTAGAAAGCGTGAAAAGAGGACAAGGCACGATAAGAAAGATACCTTGAGGATATATGGGCGCTTGGCCCCAAGGAGATATACAAGTTGTATAAGTGATGTTACTATTGTTACGTTCGAAGTAACTGTATTAAGGGAAAGGGAAAATATAATACGAAACGTGAGTGACGGAAAAGAATTAGCAAGATATCCGACTGCGCGGTCATTTACTCGAGAAGTAATTTGGGTAGAGGTTGGACAAATAAGGGTCTGGTCAAGTCATCCAGAGCTCAATGAGCCTATGGGCAGACAGATAGAGCAGCCTTGTGAGATGTTCTGGTTTGACGACCTTTATGCAAAAAAGAGAAGGACGGTAAATGGGGAAAATCCCACGGATAACACAGTTTGAGAAAAAGGATAGACTACGGTTATACAGGAATATAGTTTCGCAAAAGTATAAAACAAGTGGGAGCAACATTACAGTCACTACATTCTCTTTAACTATATTAAGAGAAAGAGAGAATGTGATTCGGCGTACATGTACAGCAAAAGAGTTACAAAGATATTATACGGCGTGGACAAAAAAGGTTGAGGTTGTTTGGATTGAGGTAGGAGAGCTTACAATCTGGTCCAGTTATCCGAGTTTGGATGCTCATATAGTTAGACAACTAGAGCAGCCACTGAAAATAATCTGGTTTGCCGATCCATATGGGCACAAGGATACTATTTGAAGTTGTACCAGAAAAACGAAGGCTTTGCCTGCCAATTATTACGAATTCATATCCAATCAGAGATAAAATTACTGTTACCACTATTTCAGTAACCATATTTAAAAAGGAAGAGGCCATCTGTCGAGATCCAGACTCTGGTGACACATTGATTAGGTTACAGTCCGCATGTACAATAAACAAGCAGGTCACGTGGCTTGAAGTAGCAGGCGGAAGGATTTGGTCTAGTGATCCGGAATTAGATATACCCATAATTAGGCAAAGGCTGA
>JACXGI010003381.1:6904-63146 GCA_016801175.1 Esox masquinongy | reverse complement strand
CGCTGTATGGTCTTGGCCACCGTGCTGCAGCTCAGTTTCAGGGTCTTGGCAATCTTCTTATAGCCTAGGCCATCTTTATGTAGAGCAACAATTCTTTTTTTCAGATCCTCAGAGAGTTCTTTGCCATGAGGTGCCATGTTGAACTTCCAGTGACCAGTATGAGGGAGTGTGAGAGCGATAACACCAAATTTAACACACATGCTCCCCATTCACACCTGAGACCTTGTAACACTAAAGAGTCACATGACACCATGGAGGGAAAATGGCTAATTGGGCCCAATTTGGACATTTTCACTTAGGGGTGTACTCACTTTTGTTGCCAGCGGTTTAGACATTAATGGCAATGTGTTGAGTTATTTTGAGGGGACAGCAAATTTACACTGTTAAACAAGCTGTACACTCACTACTTTACATTGTAGCAAAGTGTCATTTCTTCAGTGTTGTCACATGAAAAGATATAATCAAATATTTGCAAAAATGTGAGGGGTGTACTCACTTTTGAGAGATACTGTATAACTATACTTGGGCATTATGTAAATAACTCTACTTGGGCATTATATATATATATAACTCTGCTTGGGCATTATGTATATGTATAAATCTCTACTTGGGCATTATATATATAGAACTCTACTTGGGCATTAAGTATATAACTCTACTTGGGCAATATATATAGAACTCTACTTGGGCATTATATATATATAGAACTCTACTTGGACTGTGTTAGATATAAAGGTTATTTCATTTCCCTATTGCATTGTTTAAGAGCTGATATACAGATGACAACTTATACAACAGCTTTTGAGTACAACCTTACTGTACGCACGTGCCACAGATCTGTTTCCCTGATACATTTTTGCCAGTCAGGCTTTAAATGGTACAAATTCTCTAGTTACTTTTACAGAAGATATTGAGAATATTTTCTTAGTGAAATTGGATAGGTTTTTTTTTGATGGCAGGACTAGATTGAAAAGGATAGAATAGATCCTGGCCCCTCTGGATGAGGCACAAAACGATTGCCTATGCACCCTTTGTCCAATTGAGATGTTCTATTAATTTCCTAGCTCTGCCTTTGCCACACATTTCATTGAACAGTAACAACAAAGGATACGGAAGAACCCCACATAAATTCCTCTGACAGCCAATCCATTTACTCAAAGGATTATAATAAAAAATATAATCCTTTGTACCACCTATCCATAAGATAAATTGGTAACAGCTCAGTGGAATGTCCAGTGTTTTTGCTGTGATTAGATTTTTCCCTCATAAGTGGGATATAATTATTGTTTGTTTTACAAAGGCAAATTATTTTCCACATCTCAGTCAATTACACACACAGACAAGAAAACTAATTTCACACGTCATAAGCTCAATGTAAATAGATGTACTGTATGCCACACAAATGAGAACATTGGACATGTGTGCTCGCATTAGAACGATATTGAGAATATGCTGTGTAGTTATTGGGAACAGAAAGCTTTGAAGAGCACAGTCAGGGCTGCAGGTATTCTAGTAGTTGTAACTGGGCCAGTTACTGAATGGTTGCTGTTTCAATTCCCACAATCTGACTAGTTTTGAAGGCTATTGATTTGCATTTGAACAAGCCACAGCCCTGACTGATCCAGGATCATGGTTGATAATGGCAGACCCTGGCCTGACCTCACTCTCCCAGAGGGTCTAAAGATAAACTGAAAAATAAACAATTTCCCATTCACGTGTGAAATAGGAGATAATATATCCAAACCATTACATTACACACATCTATACATACAGGCTATTGTACTGATATTAATTTGCAACTGAATGGAAAGCTCAAAAGGAGAACAGAATTGTTACACACCATTAGAGGGTATAATGGGGGGTAGAGGTCTAGGCAAAAAAGCTGGGAAACCTGGCAACTGTGTTGGATTAAAGAGCAGGAGCGTGTTTTTCTCCTTCTGGCTCTTGGCTCTTCTGCCCTCTTATTTTTTTCGGTCTTTTGTTGCAGCTTTGTATTTTTTGATTTATGTGAATATGGCTGGATGCTTCTTATCCTCCTATTCTACTAAGACAAAACCTTAACCTGATCTTCTATGTACTTATCTCTTTCGACATACTCTAATTTGGTACTTTCAGGATTTCAGTGTGTGATGAGGACAAGTTTCGCCACAACGAGTTTATCGGAGAGACGCGCATCCCACTCAAGAAACTCAAGCCTAACCAGACGAAGAACTTCTACAACTGCCTGGAGAAACAGCTACCTGTAAGTCATCTCCAAGTTAAAAATGTTATCCTTCGTTTTCATAACAAATGTAGGCATTTTTTGACATTTAGCATTTCCAAACATAAATTGCTTATGTGGTCTCCAGTACTAAGTTATAAACATTGGCACTTAAATATGCTATTCTGTGTGTTAATGAAAAATAGGTGGTCTCATAACCTGTAGTCCCCTAGGCCAACAGGTAGACATTTACTGTGTGGATGAAGGTTGTGTGGGTGGTGTGCAGATTGAATTAAAATAAAATAATTCATAAAAAATCAATTAATATTTATGATATTGGTAATTATTATGAAATTCTTGTATTGTATATAGTGAATTTACTGAATATAAGCTACATGAATATATTACCACAAGCTGGGGTAATATATTCATATAAATTAGTGTAAATACACTTCCCAGACAAGGATATCCTATATATCCTAACCACTATTGAAATTATAAACACCAAGATAGAATACTTTTGAATATGTATGTATTTCAAATAAAATATTCCTCACACCATAGAGTATTCTCCTGAACAATTAATTCAAAAGCAGATAATGATACAACCTAAATTAGGAATAGATCTTAAACAAAGTAAGATTCAAAGCTATGTTAACTATCTGTGTATACTACATACCAACATCTACTGATTTAGTGCACTCGAAACTATACATATAACCCAGTCCTTTGGCGCACCTGAACAGTTGTGGGAATGACCGGGAAAAAAAAATCTGACAATAGTGGTCTTGCAAAACTGCAAAGAAAATGTTATGTCAGGCCATAGATAAATCACTTCAAACCTGGTGAAATTGACACAATCTTCATGAAGAAACATGTATCCACCGACAGGGCCGGCCCTAGACGAATTTGGTGCCCTAGGCAAGATTTTAGCTGGTGCCCCTTGCATCGCAGCCATGTTGCATCACTTGGCTGTGCTGAGGTAGAGTGGACAGGAGCACTTGATACGTTTTTGGCCTTCTAGAGCTACAGGTAATGGCATAAAATAATAAAAGATTACAAATTAGTGGTAACAGTACTCCTAAAGCACATTTTACTATATTTATGGGTTAGAATCAATATGAATAATAAAAAATATTCATATTTTTTCCAATTATTGGAATCGTTAATTTGATGGCCGGAATATTTTTTAATGTGCTCCTCTGGCTCAGATGTAGCCGCATGTCTCTGAAAGTTCTGGGGGGTTATTGGAGACAGGGACTTGGAGAGAAAGGTTTAATACAAGTTTTATTTATTTTTAATTCGTTTATTCATTTTTACAGGAAAGAACCCTTACGAAGATTGTTTGTAAACAGTAACATGTACCTGTTTGGTGGAGCTGTCTAGTTAATTACTTTATCTATATTGAATTTCTGTAAAGTTTATGAGAAATTCTGCTAGGAGATCCATATGGGGAGCTGCCTAGATTTAAATACATATAAAGGACATTTTGTGCTGCTTTACACTGTGACAGTAGTTTTCATTTTTACAGCAAATGTATTTTTGCTGTAAAAATGAAAACTGTAAAACAGCTCCCAAATATCGATCATTTGTCTTCCTGATCACTAACAATTTGTAGCGGTATCGGCCCTGAAAAAAATCACATTGGTCGACCCCTAATATACACTGTTATTTAACTTCAGGAAACAACCCCAGTCACTTCAATGGAGAACCACTTATTGAAGGCTCTGTTCAACACATTATCATCCTCCTTGAATTAAAGTGCTTTATGGTATTAAAAATCAGAGTGAATAACTGTCTCTCATAATCAATGCAAGCAATTATATTTAACAAGGGCTTAGAACAATGACTGGCATGGATGGTGGAGACATTTGGTTTACTCACAAGTGTTACTTAGTGCACTGGAAGAAGTAGTTGTCATGAATAGGGTTATCGTGTAGTTATTTTATAGGATTGTCACTAATCAAATAAGGACAAGCTTCATATTAGCTTCACCTTAATTGCATTTGTTGTCAAGCTCTGCTCAATTTATCCTTCAATGAACTGCAAAATGAGGATGGTTGATGTTTTAAGAACTTGAGTTTTGGAGTATCACTTTTTAGGAATGAACTGATTGATAGGGATGATTTTTAAATCTATTTAGAGCCTTTTCTTAATGTCCCCTCTTTCATCTGAATGTCATTAAAAGCTTCTGATTTCATCTGGCTTAGCGCCATCCACAGCAAATGTGTTTTCTCTTACCGTCAACGACACTGCAGGAAATCTGCATCGAGAAGGATTAGCCCAGTCTTTGACTGAGCAGCGCTGTGTTTCTCCCTAGTTTTCCACAGCTTGTGGATTATTGAGCTACATGCTGCCAACGCAAATTCTGGCTGGCGCGCACACACACACACACACACTCATTCATTCACTCTCTCGTTTCTCAATTAAACTCTTCCCTTATCATTGTATGTGTGTGTGTGTGTGTGTGTGTGTGCGTGTGCGTGTGCGTGTGTGTGTGTGTGTGTGTGTGACAGTGTTCTCATGCACACCTGTGTGTGTGTCCAGACCAGCTGGGCTCTTGTAGCCAGCCTCCCCCTGTATTTAACTGCTTTATTGCTTTGCCAAGGGTAGTTTTGAGAGGGTCTCAGTCCTCCTCAGTATGCCTACTACCAACTCCTAAACCCTCCCCTTTCCTTTGGTGCTGGCTTGCATTGAAAACACACATGTCTGGTGTGAAGATAGCCTCATAGCCTGAGTTGATTGCTTTGCCCTTGTTTGTTGATGATCGGTTGCTCTGTCGTTCCATCATTTGTATGCAAGGCCACAGGTTTTCCACAGCTATTTAACATACAGTAACTGGTATTTCAACGTCTGACAAAGGACTAAAGAGTAACAGTTTGTTTGGCCTGTAGGTTTTTCATCCTTAATTATTTGAACAAATCACAATTCATCAAGTGTGCATCTTTTGGCCAAAAACCTTGCCCAGAACCTACTAAGTACGGGGGGGCTCAATAATATGAAGCTAATCTTCCTTCTACTGCCTTATCTAATGCAGAAATCTTCCCAACATGACAATATTCCCAATGGTTCTGATTACGTGCTGCATGTGACATCATCATAATATTTATCACAGTATGAAAATCTTTCCACTTCAGTTACACACTAGCACTTTATGTTAAATCCATAATCTGAGGCTAATCTTTCTCTAATCAAGGCCTTTTCCCATTTACTGCCATGTATTGAGAAAAACATCAACCATGAAGCATTGAATGCAATGCATTGATCAACACATCAACCATGTGTCACTCTGTTGCCTCTGAATCCAATGTATTGAGAAAAACGTCACTGTGTGACATGTATTATTTCCCGCTGAATGCAATGTATTGCCAACCATTCAGTCCTTGAGTTGTACTGGAGGAGAGGATGCGAGGAGGGACTTTGTAGCAAAGTAATTGTAGCAGCAGTAACCATACACATGCATCACACTCAAATTTTAGCTGAATACTAGACAGTAAAAGTGTCCCTTTTGAACAACTAGTATGTTCTCTAACAGAAGAGAAACATTTTGTTCACCTTCATAACACAGAAAATATAGAACTATTGTTAAGCCGTTCAGATGTGCATCTTGTCCCTATTGCACAGTGAAGAACAATGTTCGAAAGGCAAAGAAGAATCCAAAGGCCACATTCTGAGAATTACAGAACTTGAATTTTAGGGTCACCAAGACACCAAATCTACAATAAGATAGATACCACATTCACAATAATAGTCTATTTGGAATGATTGCCAGAATTCATCAAGAGCAACTAATAAATAGGTAAGCACCTGGATTGGAGGTGCTTTAGTCAGAGGAATTGAAAATGGAGAACTTTGGCCAAGCACAACATGGATGTTTTTTGCCGAAAGGAGGATGAGAATTGCCGAAAAGATCCTCATACAGTGCTCACCGTAAAGCATTATGGCGGATCTTATTGTGGGGCTCAGGTACGTGCACAGGTAAGGCTGAACCTGTGCAGTGCACATGCCCCTTTGCTATCTAGTGCCCTTTCCAGTTGGCATGTGCCCGTCCACCTTGGTGACGTGCGTCACACACAACAACAGGCATGCATCGTCTGTCTTTTTTACGCGCCTCACTAACTCCAATGGGCATGCGCCGTCTGTTTTTTTTTCGTGGGTCACTCACTCCAACACATCAACACATCATCACGTCTGTCTGTATGAGCCGACAATTCCGCCCACTTTTCCAGTTTCAGCACATGCCCCTCAGAAGGTCTGTGCATGGTGCTGATGGGGCTGTTTAGCTTCTACTGCTCCTGGGGCACTTAAATGAGGTAAATGGCATCATAAACTCTACAACGTACCAGGACATTTTGGCCAAAACCTGGTTGCCTCTGCCAGCAGGCTGAAGCAAGACAAGACATCCACATAGAAATAGTCCCTGGATGTAAATCCCATTGTAAAAGCCAGTCGATAAGCACAGAGCAAAGGATCTCAAGAATCTGGAAATATTCTGTAAGGAGTAATGGTCTAAGATCCATTTCATAGTGTTGTTTTATCTAATAAAAACAAAACACATAGGAATAGCCTCAGTGCCGGTATCCATGCAAGGGGAGCAAGCACCAATTACTGATGAAGCCTAATATATTCCACATGTTGGAAAATTACAATATAGTTTATTGCTGAAGTAGAAAAAAAAGGATCCAGTAATGCAGTATGGTGATGAGATGGCATGAGAACCAATTGATTTTGTAATCTATAATCTCTGTCTTTAGAGAGAGTTGTATCCAATTTGATTAGAGCTGGCACATTCTCTTTTCCCATTGATTGTAAACTTCACTAAACTTTTTTTTAATAGCGGAAGATATAACAACCTCAGAAAAGTGTGCTTGCGATTTGTATCTATCCACATTAACCATCTTCTAATTATCTACTTCAGGTATTCCCTCTGTGTGCTTTCTCTTCCACCATCTCTCTCTCCATTGCCCTCAATCTTTGGTCTGTATTTTGATTTGTTGTTGTTTTATTCTCTCCCAACAATGCTTTAGACCTTGAAAGGGTTTCAGTTTCAGAAGACTATTTTATCTTTTCAAATTGTCTGCTGCATGGTTGTTTTCCACTTCACTCCCCCACCACACTCTCTCTGGGTTTAAACTGTCTGAGGGGCAACTCGGTTAACCCATACAAACATCAGAATAGTCAAACAGCAGTCGAAGATTCAGGGTAGTAGAATTTTATGATATGAATGGGAAATTGATAATAATGGTGATTTCATGAAGATTTCATTTTGAGAACTCCAAAAAAGTACAAAGCAGTACTTTGTAAATCAATATTTCAAATCAAGCCACAATATTTAATTGGATTACCATGAACATTTGTATTTGGAGAAGCCAATGTCGAAACCCTGAACATGAATCCTAATTGGTAGAGCTGCTATGTACTCTTCCTCAAGTCTCCTCATGCAGTTGTAAAGGTGTTTTTTATCCACTGTTATTTCAGAAAAGCAAGTTGTCCTCCACTGAACAAACTAATGAAAAGCCGCCTAGAATTCAGATGGTCTTAATAATGGTTGTGTAGGCCAGGATCAAGAATATAATACACAGCTCCAGAAAATTTAAGAGACCACTGCACCTTTTTCTTTCCTTTCCAAAAAAGTCGAAAAGCAAGGTTTTGAGTGAGGAACAGAAGCATTCAATTTGCAGTGGTCTCTTAATTTTAACCCTTCTGTTCCTCACTGAAAACCTTCCTTTTCAACTTTTTTGGAAAGGAAAGAAAAAGGTGCAGTGGTCTCTTAATTTTTTCCAGAGGTGTAGTGTTTAAAACTATTTTGCTTTGTCACCTCCTCCTGACATCTCCACTCACTATGCTCCTTGTGACAGCTGTTTGTTCCCACTTTTTCCTCTCCAGATCGACAAAACAGATGACAAGTCCCTGGAGGAGCGAGGACGTATCATGATCTCCCTCAAGTACAGCTCCCAAAAGTCTGGCCTGGTTGTGGGAATTGTCCGTTGTGCTCACCTTGCCGCCATGGACGCCAATGGCTTTTCAGACCCCTACGTCAAAACGTGAGTTTGTCCCACAACTCCATGATACCACATGTTGCTAAACAAACTCACTCCAGACCACTGGTGGTACTGGATAGATTTTTACTAATTTCTTCCATTTTAATAATTAATCAGTTATTCTCAAATACATTTAAATATTATAATAATAATTTATCACAAGATTAAGTTATGGCATTTTATTTTTGTCAACTTAAAGGGGCACTGTGAAAAATGCTGCCTTTTACGTTTACAAAACAGAATTTAAAAAATAGCACTAAAGGTGGTTTAGGGTGGGAAGAATAGTACTGTAAGTGTCTAAAGCCAGTATGAGAAAATTACAAGCTAATGCAAACTGATAGATTTTTAAATAGGGAATATCTCAGGCACGCTGAACAATTTTGTAAAAAAATTATTTAAAACATTATTTTAAAACATTAATTGTACAGTGAAAGTCTTTGCTATGGCCCCTTTAAATTTACAATTTAAATTTAGGAAATAAGGAGTAATGACGTGCAAAATTATAGAAATACAAATCTAGTACAAAAACAACTGTTGGCAAATGTTTTTTATAGCTGTTAATGTGCTTGCTGTACCTTTGATTGGAGAAAGTGGCTCACTTGAAATCATCAAATTGCTGCATTGTTGTCCTGTACTCAGTTCAATACTTAATTCTAAAACACCTGATAAGATACTTGATTTCATTATGTATGGCACACATACAAGGTCCACAGTACCAGAACCAACCTCAAAGCCCTCAATGTTTTCTGAATTGCTCCACAGAACCATTTCCTCTTTCCAAGTATTTATGCTTGTTTAGAAGTTTTTCTTTGAAAATCAGTCTTTTTTGTGTTTTTCCAAATTAATTGTTACATTATTTTTAAATACTGCCCGCAATGATGGTGGAGGTACAACAATGTTGTGGGGTAGCTTTGCCTCTGGTACTCAAGGCCTCTGTTCAAGATTTGCTGGTCCTCCAGCAAGACAGCTACCCCAGACAGAGAAAAAGCACTCTGGAAAGGTTAGAAAAGGATTTCTGGACTGTTAAGTGTTTCCAATAAAAGGTCCACATCAGAATCCAAAATTCTTGGCAAGTGATGAATTAGTGGAGGGCACTGCTCAAACATTGAAGAATTTCAGCAGTTTGCTACTAGTCATTGTATAGTTTTCTTAATAGGATTTTTGTAGGAACCCATCCTTTATGATTCCTTCTAGAGAAATCTTATGATTTCTTCTAAAGATGCATCTCACATCTCCTATTGGCCAATATCACTTTTGAGTATAATCATAACATATAGTCGTATTGATGCAAAAATTCTGAATACGAGAAAAACTAAAATATAATTCATACTGACATGATTCTTACTGGCAATCATTATTTTATTGCCAGCATACCTGTGTATAGAGTCCCTGGGCCAGAACAGCTAGCAGCAGTGCTAGCGTTTCAATAGTGATTACTCCCCAACATGAAAGAGACATACTGCGCAAGAGGTCATGCTGAGGGCTGCAATTATGAATTTGTGTTCATTTAATCACACCAGTACTGTATTTCATTCATCTCAAAGAAAGATGGAAGGGCAATTAATACATGTCTCTGGCAAGAACTCCACAAAAACAAGAGAGGAACTATCAATGGCAGAGAGGACAGCAGTTCCAGAGATGGAGAACCACTCCCCCAAGCCTGAAAGACTCCCAGCCCACTTAATAGTTTCACAGTCTCTCTGATGATGAGGGTTGCGTTCCAAATGGCAACCTATTACCCTTAAAACAGGGTAATAGGTTACCCTTATTATCTGTTTAATAGTGCAGTGTCTGCAATGATTCTGCTGTCCTCCGACACCCAATGTCTATGTCGTGGTTGTCTTGCTTCGGAAGGCTTCTGGACACTGAGCACTCAAAACCAGTACTGCATATTCCTATGCACAAAGCACGTCAGCACTTGGGGATTTGCCACGGCAAATGGGCCCCAGTGGCAAGGAACTCAGTTAGTGTCTGAATGTATTGTTTTGAGCGTCTGAAATGTATTGAATACTGCTCGTTTTATATCAACGTTTTATATCTTCTAAAAGGCTGGAGGCAGCACAGCTGAACCCCTTGTTGATAAGCTGGGCATCTGTACTGAGCCTGTGGCTCTGTTGTACACACACACACACATAGACACTCACTTGCCCCAGTTGTGGACAGTGGTCCCACTGAGAGTTACTTGTAGACAAAGGAAACATTTTATAGACAGACTGGGGGAATATAAGACAAGCACACCAAGCTTGTAACATTGCACACTGGTGAGAATAGAGACTCATAAATGCTTTAATATAGTCTGAGTTTAAGGGGCTTGATACTTTAATATAGTCAGTGTTAAAAGGGATTGGGTTGGTTCTCTCCGAGGGCCTCCAAATTGTCAGTTTTGACAACTTTAATATTAGTTCGTAAAGAAAATGTATTCCCTCTGACTCATTCATTCTTAGCTTTAATGCCTATTCAGACAGTTCAGCTGAAGCCACGGGCATACACTTTATCCTCATGAATATACATAACACTTTGATGTCACACAAACAATCACATGTCAAACTGACAAAAACTATGTCATCACAGACATTACTAACAGCAGTGACTCCACATGCAGTGCAAAATGTGACCGAACGTTCAAGTGATATTTCTGTTTTGACTTATTTTATGTTAAGGCATCTTCCAGACAGTTGTTTTGGCCAAAATTCAATTTCTGAGATTTATTTAGCTGTCTAGTTTTTTGCACGAGCCATATACTGCAGTGGTTGGACTCATCCCAAAATGTGTTCTAAAACATCTCCACATAAAATTCTTCAGACTAAAATGTTTTCAGTGGGCCTTACGAGAAAAATGAAGATAAAGGACTACTTACTTGAGCCGTGGTACTTTGCCAGTGTTGTTCCACTCATTGACAAAAAGAAATAGGCTTGTCATCTTTTGTTTGTCTACACAAGCTGCATTGCTATGAATACTTACATATGGATTTAAAACATGTATAAAATATTATGTATTATCTGTTGCTATTTCCCCCTGTACTGGCTTGGCTTCTATCTGTTGAAGTTCTTCGTTAGTTTATTCTGATATATGGTTCTGTAAACTATGCATCGTCTTCTGGACAATAGCAGTCCGACTCAGACATTATTTTGAACGGTATGGATCTAGAAAGTATGGCTCAACACTACTATTCTTCAGAACCAGGCTCCTTGGAATTTTGGAGGTGTGGTTACATGAGAACAGCAGAAATTAGTTCAGAGGCAAGGGCAAAGCAGGAAGTAAACACAGTTTGAGTGATACACATGTATGATCATTAGTGGGAAATAGTGGGAATTGTAGTGATGGGACACTAAACCCCAATGCTTGGTCATCTTATTTGTTAATTTAGGTAAAACAGATTTCAACATTTGTTTTTCCAGTGGTGGCACAGCTGGTAGTGTCAAGAACTTAGAGGTAGCAACAGGTTTAGTGAACTTTTTCACTTAAAATGACACTTTTTGTTGTAGTTCAAATAGGCATGAGGCATTTGGGATTCCTCCTCCAAAGTTGGCTCGTTGGCTTGTGCAGTAAGCCCATGAGCAGTCGATGGAGATGTTAGAAATGGCTAACCTGCAACTGATATTTATCACATAAAATATATACGGTATGTACCACAATCAATTGAGGTTCCACAATGTTGTGTTTTCGCTGTGACAGAACATTAATTTTTTACAAAGACAATCATTATTTCACTAAGTTCTATCAAATCATATTAGTAGAGGGAGAGCAATATAGCCTAACCAGAATATGCTGCATTTGCGCTAGCTCAACGGTGCTCTACCTGAGTGAAAGAGTTTAGTGCATAAAGAGACAGCATAAAAATGACTTCAAGCAATTTAGGATTTAGGCAAACTGTGGATATTTGTTGTTATTCCCCTTTAATTTGCAGGATAATTCACAAGGAGATAATCTCCATTGGGAGAATTCAATAAGCAAAATTGATCTACTTAGATAGGTACATGTTTTGATCACATCTAGAAAATCCTAGAAATTAATAAGCGAAAAATACATGAACCGACATTTATCAAAATACCAGTGCAATCATAAGCACCGAAATAGCTGGAGAACTGCAAAAGTTGATTTACTGCACCTTTAATATCTAACAACACAGCCCCGAGATGTGCAGTGATCAAAGTCAATTCCTTCATGACAACTGTCATTTTAACTGTGTTTAAATCCTGGTCACAGCTTAACCATAGTGCCCAGGGGTAGATGCTTTCTTTGTGTAAGCTGTTTTAGCTAATAGCTAGTCTTTAGCTTAGCAAGGTAACAGTCTCACGACCAGCAGGAGGTAAGATACCAATTTGACATAGTGTTGTGCCTTGGACAGGTATCTGTAAATAGATATAATGGGTGTGTGCCTGAGGGTATGTAAGCCACACTTGTACATTTCTAAACCATTTTGAAAGACAATGAAGTGGCTGGCCAGTAACTGGAAAGTTGCTGGCTTTAATTTCAACGCTGAAAGAAATCGGCGCTAGACTGTTTCTGGTGTTATTGAAAAAGTTAGAACTTGGGTCATTAGTTACCTTGCTGGATTTAAGGGTACCATTTTGCCAGAACAAAAACAATCTGGTGGATTTGAAGCGGCAAATGAAGGGCTGTTGTTTTTTTAACCAGAAAATGTGACAGCAGCTTTAATGGTTCTCAGTTGGAGGCCAATGAAGGTAACTGTCCTCATTTCTTTCATCTGTGTCAACTGGGAGCTTCAAGACCACAAGGATTGAATACTTATACAAGCAACATATTTTGGTTTGTATTTTTCTTGCAAATATTTCTCTACATAAAACCTAAATAAATGTACCAACATTTTTGATTTTGAGTGTCAGTGTTCTAAAATAAACACAACATTTCAATGTTCATTAAACATTGAAATGTAATTCATTAAAATTAGAGATTTGGTCAAGGGTTTGAATACTTTTGCAAGGCACTATATATACTGTATACAGTATATTTTCAGTTTCACAGTTTTCAGGATTATTACCATGTTACAAGATTCTTTAAGATTAAAATAAAAGAACTAGACAGCTGCCTCCATTGGAATCCAGTAGCTTAGAGTCATTCATCTTTCAACTGAATATGAGCACATCAACGCTCAGCACTTATGGGAATCGTACAATTAATTTATTGACTGGATTGTGGAGATCTGTTTTTTCTTTACTCAGGGCCCTGCAAATGGGATTCCCTCTGAGCTCAAATGAGGTTTCTAGCAGCAAATAGAATTCCTCAGCCTGAGGAGCTACAGGCAGCTATGGTCTATAATAGGGTTCAGAGAAAATCCCTGTCTCTCATGCCATGGATGAGAACAATGTATTAAAGGGCGTAGAAGCATATTATTTAACCCCATATTTCTCCTTAGGCACTGTTGAGAACTACATTTTTCACGCTAAATGCATTCTATTCTTCAAGTGGACTAAGTTGGCTAGAGTGACTTTTGTATGGGACTAGAACCGTTTGATCAGAAACTTCTAGAGGTCCTATGTTACTTGGTTAAAGCAAGAGATGTGGGCCAATACGGACTATGCAGTCGAGTTGGTTTGAGAACAGACAAGTTGGCTCCATCTTGATCCACACCCTAACCCTGACTGAGTCAAGTACTGGAGTCCTAAAATCTTTTAAATTCTTTTAAACATTTGAAAACATTCTAAACATGGCTGATACTCTCCAGATTCTGTCACTGTGTATTGTCAGCAAGCACAGTTCAAAACTAACTCTGCTGTTGAGGGAGGCCATTGTAATTGCTTTTTGCACTGATTCTTTTTCGTTTAATTTTGCCGCCTTCTATTCAGGAGTGTTGCAATATGGTCAAATTGATTTTGTACATTAGAGCTGTCATCTGGACCTAGAGTGCAGTCCAAGTGTACTGTATCAACTAAAGTCCTATAGGGAAGAGGGTGGTTCTTGGGACATAACATTAGCCTCTAGCCTCAAACTACCCAGCGCCATTCTTTTCTAGGTTTATCTAGTATGATCGTCTACCTCGCTAACCATGGACTGTCAATCACAGCTTTCTCAGTTCTGACCTGTGTGCTGCCCATTGTCAGTGAAATATAATGCCACAGTACCCTCTGGTGGAGGAACTGTTAAAACATTTTTGCAGCGTCATTCCATTTCATTGATTTTTTTCCTTTCATTGATTTCATTAATTTCGATATTGGAAATGTTGTGTGCCATGTGATATCACTTGATTTGAAAATGTTATGTCCCATGTGATATCACTAGATTTGCATTAGTCATACATACTGGATTCCTTAGAGCTGACAGATATGAGGCATTTCCAAGTTCTACATTCCTTGATTGAATCTCCTGACTGCCTCTCTATTGTAGTGTGCAGCACAAGATTCATTTCATTTTACATTCATTTACAATATATAATTATCCAGAGCCAAACACTGACAAGCATTACTTCATGACAGATTCCAGAAAAAAACCATAGAGTGCAGGAAGTATTTAAAAAAATACTGCTTTATGCCTTGTCTGCAGGTACCTGAAGCCTGACGAAAACAAAAAGTCAAAGCACAAGACTGCTGTGAAGAAAAAGACCCTCAACCCAGAGTTTAATGAGGTGAGGAAGGACTGATTATATATTCCCCCATTTTCCCAGTCTCTCTACTTTTCCCAGTCACTATTCCTATAGATTGCCCTATAGAGAATTCAAATAAAACAATTCCCCCAAAAGACACTGTCTCCTCAAAAATATTATTTGGTTCCAAAAATATCCAGAGAATTTTCCCAGTAATTGTCATCGAGTCAAGGTTTTATGTTTCCTCCATGCCTTTGTTAGTGCTGCTCAGATTGGGTTCTGGTGAACACTGAGTGACAGTTTGGTTGCATTATGGACTGACAGCCAAAGCAGTCAGTAGCCACGATGGATGAGTACATTCTATTGAAAACAACCATTGAAAATAATTTTAGAAGCTGTCTCAAGCCCTGGAATGGGTGTGTGTCTAAATATTCCTAATTTAGGATTCCTGTGACGTTATGTTTCTTTTACGGGATGACCTTGTTGCATGTATGAAGCTTTATGACCAGTCAATTTATGTTTTTATTTATCTTTCCTTTTGTAGGAGTTCTTCTACGAAATCAAATATGCTGATCTCAGCAAGAAGACCCTGGAGGTGACAGTGTGGGATTATGACATTGGCAAGTCCAACGATTTCATAGGTAAGCACTAAGCCAGTGACCTGTTACCAAGCGTAGTAAACTGAACATGTAAGTCCAACACTTTGTGTACAGCTGCACGTTGTACTGTCACCCACACCGGTAACACTCCTGCCCCGCCTCAGCCTGGGATGCTCCAGTCCTATGGGTAGACTCTTGTTGATGCACCTCTCCAGAATCCTCAGAACTCATCGTGAGTTTTATTTGTTCACTCGTCCACTTTAGCTAAGGTGTACCTCTTTGTTTCCAGGGTGCTACAAGGCTCAGTCCTTGTAACCTATAAGAGGCTGGATAATTATAGGATTAATATGATGTTGTATGCTTGACACTGTGTACCACGGGGTGCTGAGGTTTGTTACACACTCACTCATCATGGTGCCCTTTAAATGAAAGTGGGCTGGCCTTCATTAGCTCTAGGGAAATCAAGCCATTGGTACATTTGCATTTACAAGGCCATTCTTAGGCAGCTCCCATTTTACCTTTGTTCTTACACTGTCCAGGAGAGTAATGATAAATCCAGTATTTTTTTTAGGCTCAAACTGAACTGAAGTGAAAAAAGCATTCCAGCACTGTTCTCCCTGTACCTGGAATGAACTACAAAACATTTAAAAATAAAACAATCTGGTTACATTGAATGATTTTAAATCTATTATCAAATCTATTGTGGATAAAGATATGGGCTGCTGTACATGTTTGATCCTTAACTTGAACTTCTAACAATGTATTTATTAAGAGGAACAGTGGTAATCTGTGCTTTTATGATTGTATTTAACTTCTGTGCGCAGCTGTTTTTGGCCAGGTCCCTCTTGGAAAAGAGATTTTTAATCTAAATGAGGCTAAACCTGATTAAATAAAATAAAAAAATAATTATTCTGTAAGAGATCATTTATACAGGTATTGTAACAAATGTGAAGGATATTTGGGTATTATGTTAGTTCCATGGTCTAGATGTGTGTTGTGTTCTAACCCTTATAAGTGTTGTGTCCTATCTCTCTTCCATACCCACTTTAAGGTGGCGTGTCCCTGGGCATCAGCGCCAACGGGGAGAGGCTCAAACACTGGTTTGACTGTCTCAAAAACAAGGACAAGAAAATTGAGCGCTGGCATACCCTGACTAATGAACTTCCTGGTACAACATTCAACGACTAATGGCCCCTCACCACTACCTATTATTTTGCCATGCTCTTCCCATCCCCACATCCTGTTGACAAGAGTTGAGCCTCGACCGACCAATATACACTACAGCTTCCCCTTTTCTGGAGATATAAACCAAATCACAGTTGTTGTTTTCTATATTTGTCTCCCAAAATGTTAAGCTCACCCCTTATCTCCCATCCCCTTCTGGTAATAGACTGAATTAGTCAACGCGTCATTATCCCCATAAAGCCTAGCGGCAAAATGTGATACTGGTTCGTTTTGCTTTCCAGTATTCATTTATTCCATAAGGAATTTCAGAATCGCTTCAAATAAGGTCTGTGTTTCGTTTAGGCTTACTCCGGCTAGGCGTTTGACAACCGTGTAAATCTCATCAGGACAAGGTGACGTTTGTTAACATATTTGCTTCAGTTACCTTATCAAAAAATAAACATCTGTGCTTATATATAGCCGATATTGATAAAAGTAACTTGTGCTATAGACATTTACACGATTATGAAAACAGCGAGGTGGTGTAAGCCTTCACAAAACACTGACCTTATTTAATGTAGATCTAATAATTCCCTGTGTAAGAAATTAATAGTGCAAAAACCGAAAGAGACGGTCCAGTTGTGCCGTAAGGTTTTGTGGGGATTATGACTCATACTATTTCAGTCTGTGTTCTATGTCTTGAGGGCTTATTTCATAATACTGCACCTACAGCTATGTTGAAAAAAGCATGTGATGTGCATTCAACAATATCATATGTGTGCAAACAATGGCAAACACAATGTTTGCTGCCCAGAACTTGACATTTTAGGTCAGACATGCACATTCAATATGTTTACTGGCACCGGTTTCCCGGAGGGAGCATGTACTTTTGTTCAAATTGCAGGAGATAGGTGTGGATTATTTAATTCCAACACTCAGCTCTAAAAAGCATTTATTGTTTACAACACAACTTTGCTGTTACTCTGAAGTCAATGTTTGCTAGCAAAAGTGGGCAAAATACACAATGTGTTTTAAAGACAGCCTTCTGTCAGACCATTGCAAATGCCTAATCCTGTGATGAAGGGTTTGGGCTAGGAGAAGGGAGCGGGCCAGCATTTTAACATACTAGCTCGAAGTATCTCGTTGCTTGTGCATTTCAGTTGTAGTGTAAAATATGCGCCACACCAGTCAATGTGTAAGATGAATGTAGACTATAACCCTTCTATCCCACAGTATAGTAACTCCTTGGAGAATGTGCACCCAAGTGCTGTGTGCTATTGAACCAGTTCAAACATTAAACTCAAAGTCTGATAAGATCAGAGAGAGGCTTTGGGTCATGGGGGAAAAGATAACCATTCAGCCGAATGGCAACTGTCAGTGATGTTGCCTGAGGCAGGATATTACCACAGATCTATATTTTTACATTTCCACATCAGCTGTTTAATAATGAATGACATGAGGGCTGTCACGGAACTGCTAATTCGTCGATAATGTACTGGCATGTAAGATTGTTTAGTCCCAGAACCCTGTGTAATCAATGAGAAGGCAAAATTTCTCAAACCTCACGTCACATTTTGAAAATCAAAGCATATTTTGATATATGAAATATGAAATGTATCAGCTCACGTGCACCTGTTGTCTAAGAAATGGCAGGGCAAAAAATGTTTGTTTGTGCTGTATGTGTTTCTGTGAAATTGACAGATAAATTGTCCTTTTAATTGTGAAATATTTATCATGCCAATTCTTAGTCAACAGGTAATCATTTTAATATGTACTGCTACTTTTTTTTTTACTGTGCAGGTTATTAGTGTTCACACTTCAACTATATGTCTTTGTTTATCCATAACAGCTCATAACTATTACAAACTGGGTAGTTTTCTTCCTGGATGCTCATTGGCTGTAACAAGCACTTCAGCAGTGTGTATATTAGACAATGTACTATGGGTATGGTAAACAAATACTTGTTTGCTTTACTATGTTGGTAACCAGTTCATAATTACAATAAGGCACCTCTGGGCTTTAAGGTTTTTGGCCAACATAACACTGCCAAGGGCTTTCTCTAGGCACTCAGCTTTTCATTGCGTGAAATAATTATTGATGGCCAATTGTACCCACATGGGCCTTATTGCTTAATTTCTATAACCAACAGTACATAAGGTAAGAATTTATTTTGAGAGTCCCAAAAGCGTTTCTGTAGATGCTCTACATATTAAGTACTGACTGTCAGTAACATTTTAACTATCTACTAATCCTTACCCTAAACCTTATTCTAAACCTTATTCTAAACCTTTCCCTACCAAGCAGGGCCGGCACCAGGCATAAGCAACATAAGCGGTCGCCTAGGGCCCCCAACCACTAGGGGGCCTCAATTGCTAGGGAGCCCCCGACTGATAGGGGAGAGGGGGCCCCAAATTAAATTTTGCTTAGGGCCCCCAAAAAGCTAGAGCTAGCACTGTTACAAAGCACTTGCTTATCAACAGATAGTTTGTTGAAAGTTTGTTGATATTATTACTATCTACAGAACTTTTACAGATTGAAATTGGGACATTCAAAATAATGTGTAACTGTACATCATTGTAAGTTGTTTAATTGTGTTTTAGAATCTATTTAACCCATAGTGTTATTTTTTCCAGCCTTTGTCTTTAAACGTCCCATTCTATCTTTAAACAGTAGTTACTTAATTTCAGGAAGATCTCCTATGGGAATTTTTCAACTTCATTGGCCAGCCACGGTGAACTTAATGTTCAAATTCACAAAAAACGATTTTACCTTTCTAGGTGAGTGCTAATCTCTCTGGTCTGGTGTGGACAGTGATTTGTGAAATGCAAACTCTTATTAGCTACATGTCCAATATCCTCCCCCTACTAATGACAAATTGTTTTGGGCACCAAGTTCCAATTCAGTCACTTTGTCAATCCTGTAGTGGTCAGGCAGTCAACAAATTGGCCTCTTGAATGCATATACAGCTCGCAACAACCAACCTGTGACATTTTGTAATCTGTTTGCTTTTGTACTCAAATCTGGATATTATTACAGCAATGCATGCAGATGTTCTTGGTTTGACATGAAATGACTTTGCTAAATGTTTGATACTGCTGTTTTTTTCTGTGAACACAACTGTGGATGCTACAAGAATGTTAATCTTTCTTCTGGACAATGTTTTGTACCTTTGAACACGTTACCTGTCGGCTGCTGTGTTGACCATCTGGGGATGTGATTGCATGTGAAGAAAATGTCACCCTCTGTGTTTTGTTCCTTTTTTTAACACTCAGGCAATTGTTTGCAAAATTCTAGTGTTTCTCTGGTTAAAAAATATGAATATTTTCTCCTATTTCACCTTACTCTTGCACCGAATGGCCGAATGATTGTGCCTTTTCTTTTGTAAGTGTATTTTTGCACCGCTCACTTTACAAAGACTAGATCAATATTAGCTTTTAATATGGAATAATACATGGCACATTTATATTCCTGTATGTGTTTTAGTGTCTGAACACTGTTTCACTCTTTAAATATTTCCTTCCCACATGACGAGGCCAGGGTGTTGTTCCACTATGTGACAGTGGTGTCATTGAAGGCAGGGGTGCAAGGTTGAGGTGGAAGCATAGACTATGTATGTTCTGGATGCATCTGTGTGTGGAAGAGGTCTCAGTGACAAAGCCTCTCAGAGTATGAGTGTTGATCTGGGATCCATTTTGCCCCTTTAAATCATAATAAATAGGATGATATGGACAGGGGTCCCGAGATCGTAAATCAGCATTTGTGAATCCTGATTTCTGAAAGTAATACATAAACCACAGGAAAAAAATGAGTATGTCAAAGTTACAGGCATACTGATGGATGTTTAGGACTTTTTTTTTTTACAGTAATCTGAATGTGGTGAACAGCTGATGGAAAGGCTATGCATTTAAATTAGTCTGAGGTTATGATCTTGGTCAGGTGATTTTGTACAGATAATTAAATTTGTGGAGTTGCAAAATCTACCACATAACCTTGCTTTTTTAAAACCTTAATTACGATAGGGTTACAAATATTGACCATACTCACTAAGTGTACACCGTGTTAATTACATTAGCCAGTCATGTACATTTTTGATCCAGCAAAATGTTGCTCTACCAGTATCCAGCATTGTCTTCTTTATCTTACAACCCTGTTTCCAAAAAAGTTGGGATGCTGTGTAAAATGGAAATATAAACAGAATACAAAGATGTGCAAATAATTTAAACCCTGTATTCAATAGAAAATAGTACAAAGACAACATATCAGATGTTGAAACTGAAACATTTGATTGTTCCTTGAAAAATATATGCCCACTTTGATTTTGATGCCAGCAACACGTTTCAAAAAATATGGGACAGTGGCAATAAAAGACTGGAAACGTAATACAAACAAAACCTGGTGGAACATTTCACAACTAATTAGGTTAATTGGCCACATGTCAGTAACATGATTGGGTATAAAAAGCGCATCCCAGAGATTATGACTCTGTCAGAAGTAAAGATGGGGAGGGTTCACCACTCTGTGAAAGACTGTAGGGGCAAATAGTCCAACAATTAAAAATATTGTTTCTCAGAGTAAAATTGCAGAGTTTGGGGATCTCAATCTACAGTACATTATATCATTAGTAGTATATCATTAGTATTCTGTAGTGGAATACACAATTCTGTAGTGTAAATCACTGCTTGGGCTCATAAACACTTCGGAAAACCATTGTCTGTGAACAGTTTGTCGCTGCATCCACAAATGCAAGTTAAAACTACCATGCAAAGAAGAAACCAGATATGAACAAGATCCGGAAACGCCGTCATGTTCTCTGGGCCCAATCTCATGTAAGATGGACTGAGGTGAAGTGGAAAACTGTCTGTGGTTTGACAAATCAAAATATGATATTATTTTTGGGAATCATGGATGCGGCATCCTCCAGACTAAAAATGAGGGTTTGTTATCAGCGCACAGTTCAAAATTCAGCATCCATGATGGTATGGAGGGGCATGAGTGCACATGGCATGGGTGACTTGCATGTCTGTGAAGGAACCATCAATGCTGAACAATATATACAGGTTTTGGAGCAACATATGCTGCCATCCAGACAACATCTTTTTCAGGGAAGGCCTTGCTTATTTCAGCAAGACAATGCCAAATTACATTCTGCACGTACTACAACGGCATGGCTCCGTAGTAAAAGAGGCCGGGTGCTAAAGTGTCCTGTCTGCAGTCCAGACCTGTCACCCATTGAAAACATTTGGCACATTATGAAATGAAAACTTTGACAAAGGAGACCTCGAACTATTGAGCAGCTGAAATCCTATATCAAGACAACGGAAAACATTTCATATTCAAAACTACAACAATTGGTCTCCTCAGTTCCCAAACGCTTTCAGTGTTGTTAAAAGAAGGGGAGCTACAACCAGTGTTGGGGAACATTACACTTTTTAACTAATTACAGTTAGTAGTTACAGTTCCCATAAAGTAAGTAGTTACATTACTTAGTTACTTGCGGTAGAAAGTAAGGCGTTAAGTTACTTATGTAGCGTTTCCACTGGTGCCAAACTGGTGTTTTACCCTAAAGTCCTGATTTTTTTCTGTTTCCACTGACACGGGCCAGGGCCAGTCGGCCACTAGGCCATGGCGAGTAGCCCAGCTCTCACTTGGTGCCAAGCCCCGGACTTTAGGACTTAGGGCGGGGTTTGAGGATTGATGAGTTACGTGGTGTGAAAACGCGGCATGTTGTTCTATTCGAATGGCGATGTGTATCATTAGCTTTAGGATTCTCGCAATGGTTTTCATCCAATCTAACAAACAGATCCGAAAAGAGTTGGAACGACCGAAGGTGATACGATGCAAATGACTCAATACAAAAATGGAGCGCTGAAACTCAGGCGTAGTCTGCAGCCACCTATAACAACACAAAATTACCTCAGAATTCTCCCAAGTCCTTCTATTAAAGGTAGATAGTTTTGACAAAATACTTATTAAACTGGTTTAGTTGCAGTGTCACGAGTGTAGGTGGAGAAGGAGTCGATCGCAGGAGTTTGAGGAAGAAATTAGTTTTATTACTTAAGTTCAAACGCTGTATTGTAAACAAACTGAGCATGACGTTATTGTTTATTTTACTACCAGAAAAATATCGCCTTTTATTTTTCGTAACCGGAAAACCAAATCGCACTGATAGTTTACTCCTCCCTCCCCACGTGAGCTCCTTACGTCCTTGGTACCAAATGTATAGTGGAGCCAACATTAGCATAGATCACCGGTGTAGCCCTGGTACCGGGGTAAAGCACCAGTGGAAACGCGGCATTAGTTACTTTAAGGTAAGTCCTTTGATTCTATATTCACGTGTCGGTCACCTATGCCCAGAAGGCAGACAGTTCGTATAATTACATAGTTATGTGTATAGTCAGTGTCAGTCACCAGCATATAACTATCAATCATTATACAGCAAGAGAAACAATCCTATTATCTCAAATAATCATATACCACAATGAGAAACAATGTTTGCGTTTAGTTTTTTAATCAAGAATCTCTTAAATCAATTTAATTCAACCGCTTATATGTACAGAATTCAATACTAGATAGATCCATTGCAGTGAACAATGAAAAACACAAAAAACAGCTGTAGCCTTGTACACTGACAAACAAACCTCAGACAAGAAAAAGTTAGGCACATTGCAATTTGAAATCTCTTTGCAATAATATGCATAATAATTTGTTTTGAAATAATTCAGAATATTCGTGTTTAGAAACAGAACATGCATTTAGATGTTGATTTGCGATCAAATTTGTTTGTCGAACAGAGGATGATTTGGGATCGAACTTTAGTTGTCCAACAGGCAAGAGATTCCAGGAACACATAACATAAAACTTTGTAAACTATTACCCCCAAAACTGGATGCAACACAGTAAGAAACATGCCCCTGTCCCAGCTCTTTTGAAATGTGTTGCTGGCATCAAATTTCAAATGGACATATATTTTTTCAAACACAATAACATTTCTCTGGTTCTGGTTCAAATAAAGAAATTATTTGCATATCATTGCATTTCTGTTTTTATTTGCATTTTACCTAGTCCCAACTTTTTTGGAAACAGGGTATCTATTTTATAAGTGTTTAAGTATTACCTTACCCCTTTGTTTTTTACTCTGGCGAATAGTGTGCTATTTGTATGTTTCAAATTTTAATCCTATTCAATAAAGTAGAGAACAAAAATATTGCCTGGCCATTTGAGTGTTTATGTCTTGCATTATATCGTACTCTTTACATCCCCAACGTTTCATTCCATCACTGCCCTGGCCCTGGAATTGAAACCTAGAGAATTGGAGTAAGGGGATCGTGTTTTATGATGTTGATTTCACACATCGCCCAACAAGCCATCGCTCGCCACGCTTCCCTTCATTGAAATGAATTGAGCCATCGCCCCCATCGCGAATAGTGTGAATGTACCTTGTTCAAGTTCAAAAGGTTTATTTGTTATTTGCAATAACAAGTTATGGCAATGAAATGCTTGGTTTTCCTATTCCCGACAGTGCAGTTAAGTTAAAAAGTAACAGTAATTATAATATAAAAATAAGAAAATAACACAAACTATCAATAATAACACTATACAAAAAACATGCATCAATAATAATAACTATACAACTGTACAACCGTAGTGCAATGTAAAAGTGACAGGTGTGCATGATATGATTGGCAGATGTGCATGATATAAAGTGACAGGTGTACATGGGACTATGGATGGAAGGGAAGAGGGGATCCTGAATTGTGCAGCCTTACGGCCTGAGGAAAGAAACTGTCCCGTAGCCTTTTAGTTTTGGACGGAATACTCCTGTACCTTCTGCCTGACAGTAGCTTGGTAAACAGTCCATGGCATGGGTGGCTGGGATCTGTAATGATTCATGTGCTCCTCCTCCTACACCTCTCTGTTTAGAGATCCTGCAGGGATGGCAGGTCAGACCTTGTGAGGCGCTCTGCTGTTTTAATCACCCTCTGAAGTGCTTTGCGGTCGAGGGCGGTGCAGCTGCCATACCAGGCGGTGACACAGCTGGACAGGATACTCTCGATAGTGCATCTGTAGAAGTTGGTGAGTATCCTGGAAGTCATGCCAAATCTCCTTAATTGGCGTAGGAAGAAGAGCCGTTTCCTGGCCTCCTTCACCAAGATGTTAGAGTGATGAGACCAGGTCAAGTCATTGCTTAAGTTGACACCAAGGAACCAGATGTTGTGAACTCTTCGCTGCTTCCTGTGATCAACAATCATCTCCTTCGTTTTGCTGATATTGAGCTGGGGGTTGTTTTCCTGACACCACGAAGTCAGTGACCTTACTTTGTCTCTATAGGCTGACTCGTCGTTGTCAGAGATCAGGCCTATGATGGTGGTGTCGCCAGCAAACTTGGTGTTGGAGACGTGGGTTGCCAGGCAGTCGTGGGTGAAGAGGGAGTACAGGAGCAGGCTCAGCACACAGCCCTGGGGGGAACCAGTACTGAGAGTCAGTGAGGAGGAGGTGGTATTGCCCATCCGCACCACCTGTGGTCTGCCCGTCAGGAAGTTCAGGATCCATCTGCACACAGAGGGGTCGAGACCCAGATCCCTGAGCTTCACCGCTAGCTTGTGGGGTACAATGGTGTTGAAGGCTGAGCTGTAGTCAATGAACAGCATTCTCACATATGTGTTCCTCTTGTCCAGATGAGAGGGTGCGGAGTGGAGGGTCAGAGCAATGGCATCCTCTGTAGATCTGTTATGTTTACAGGCAAACTTCAGCGGGTCAAGTGTTACAGGCATGGAGTCTGTGATGTGAGTTTTAACTAGCTGCTCAAAGCACTTCATGATGATTGGTGTGAGTGCTACAGGGCGGTAGTCATTCATGCAGAAGACTTTTTGCTTTTTTGGCACAGGAACAATGATGGACTTTTTGAAGCAGGTGGGGACCACTGACTGACGTAGCGATAGGTTGAAGATATCAGTAAAGACATCAGCCAGTTGTTCTGCACAGACCTTGAGAACACGGCCTTAGATGTTGTCTGGTCCAGGAGCCTTGCGGGTGTTAATCCTTTTAAGGGCTTTGCAAACGTCTGCCCTGGTCATTTGTAAAGGGCAGCCGTCCTGGTCCATTTGAGTGTCCATGCCAGGGATGATGTTCTCAAAGCGAGCATAGAAAGAGTTCAGTTCCTCTGGGAGAGAAGCCGGCACTTCTTCAGATTTTTCAACTTTATACAAATCACACGTGCCTATCGCCTGGGAATAACCAATCACGGGATTTTGCATAGGTGGTTGTGAAATGCCCCGTACAACTAGAAGAACAGAACTTTTCCCTCCCACCCTAAACCACATTGGACTAACTATACCGGTGTCGTTCGGTAAACCAAGATGATGAATACACAAATCGTTATATTATTTAGACTGAGGCTGGATTCTACACAGTGCCACTTTAATTGAAGCAAATATGTTGACAAACCACGAGATTTTCTCAAAACGCAGAGCCAGGTTAAGCTTAAATGATACACACATCGTTTTAAGCAATTCTAGAAGTTAATGTTGAGATGCGAAAGAACCGTTATCCCATTTTGCCTCAAGGTTTCATAGAGATTATGACGGTGTGTGTCGTCATCGTAGGCAAATTAGATGTGTCTATTCCCAGACACGATGATGACATGACAGCCCAATAGCGAAATCAAATGTTAATCAATTACGATTTATATAAATGTAGGGATAGGTCTAAACACAGATGAAACATTCACATACATTTAGATGACTTGCTGTTGCTAGTCTGTAAAAAAGAACAGACAAGAACAACTTTGGAATGGACATTAACATAAAATGAACCGACTAGATTGTTAACTATATTGCCTTATATATTTCAATGGATGGCTTTTATTTTGAAAAAGAAAATCTGAGTAAGTGCTGCTAGCATAATATCCTGCTGCTAGAAGAACGGTAATGAAGCCTCGAATGGCTACCAATTTAAAAAAAACGGTAAAAGGAGAAAGATTGTAGGTGTTCCGGAAGCACCATCATTTGAGGAGCAATGATTGGTTGTGCTGGTATGCTGTAAAGCGTTGACTTCCGGGGTTGTTGTATAAATACCCATTCCGAGAACTGTAGGGTCCTATTTCTTCGTTCTTCAGGGTCGTGTCCGAAGCGAAATCATCAGGCTAGTGGGACTCTGGACGGTGTTTTAAGCTGTAATTATGAAGGTACAATTCAAGTATTCTGTTTATTTTTGCATCTACATATGTTTAGTAACATACATACGTATCGTGTGATTAATGGCAGTTATGTAATTTCTGTGCACTGACACGTGGCCGATTGTCAGGGAACTAGCATAAAAATTGCTAAATGCAATGATTCAATTGAAAATTAGATTTAGTATAACATGTTGTGGAGATTGCCTATCGAATAACTAATAATTGTGGCGATAGGCTACCCTGTGAGCATACGTCTTGCTAGAAATTCTGTAGTACCTAACAGTATAACTGGTTGGCTATCTATAATGCCATGTGGCCAATTATGGAGTTTCCTAGATTCAGTGGGCGGATTCCATGAATGTTACATGGCAAAATTGTTCTCGGGTTTGCTTTCATCTATTCAGATTACTTGGAGTGATGACAATGAGGCCCGATACATGCCAATTAGCAAATAAAACAAAATGGGTTAAACTGGATGTGTTATCAGGTTTGTTCTTGTCTATTAAACCTAAAGTCGCTAGCTAATACAGCAGTACTGTGGAGTGAAGTTAGTGACTGAAGTTGAGTTTTTGGCTTTCGCATCGCAAATTAGGGCAAAGCTTTGCAATTTCCGGAGTTTTAGCTGCTGAATTTTACACTGTAAATTATCCGGTTAAATGTGATTTATTTCTAATCGTTCCATGATCAGTTGCAGAAAACGGCAGGATTTGGTTGTCCTACTTCAAGCCAGAACACCACACATCAGAAGAGACTTTGCCATGTGGTATGTCTTATCGCGTGGTTTCTCGTGACGTCTTTAAGAGCACAGCGCCAGTCAGGGCCTTGACACAGTGGGCCTAAGGTCTGAAGCAGTGCTCATAGCAATCCATTTTCTTGCAACCCACTGCTGTGCTCACCCAGCAGCAGTGTTACTTATGAGACTGGACAGCGGTATTGTGAAACTAAATGTGTTTCTGCTAAATTAATGTTCGTTAACTCGGTGCTTGTCTTGTCTAGGAAATACTTAAAGCACCTTGATACAAGTCAAAAATTCTGAGGTATGTAGTTAGTTGACCCCATCAACTTGTTTTATTGATGTTATGATGATTGGCTAAATGTTCAACTGCTCTGAATTGTGAATGACGTATGCCTTTCTGAACATACCAGAAATTAACATTCACTCTAAATGTTATAGGTATCATATTAATTCTGTCTATTGGCCAACAGCCTCAAGGTGTTGGCTCTCATTTGCCCTGGAGCATGGCGCATGGTCTCCGGGAGTGGTGTGGCGTTATCTTGGTTAGTATTTGGTTTTTGTTTGTGGACCTACTGAATGAATGTCTTCCATTTTAAATACCTATTTGTTAATTTACTCAACCGCTACATAAGTGCTACTTTAAACCAGGATTTCAAACTCGTTCCAAAAGCAAGTGAGTCTTAGTTATCAGTTAAGGCCTGTCGGCCAGGTGAGGAAATGTCCTTGACTGATGACAGATTAGGACAAGTGAAGAACCTGCAGACACTGCCCTTACTGCCCTCCATGGAATGACTGATGCCGGTTTTAAACCTTCCTGTGTTACTGAGGCCTATCCCGACAGACTCCTCACTGTGGGCCCTAGTCGTTGGAAATGCCTCAAAGAACGACTCTGTGGTTTCGCTTTACTCTCATGGCTACTACCATTAGCCTTGAGGGATATTACTGCAGTACAAATACTCAAATTGCTGCTCAACCGTACTGTTAAACCATGCATGTATGTCCTTATTTGCTGCAGGTCTACTAAATGGCCACAAGATGGTGCTCAAGTCAAGATTCCCATGTCTCGTGGTTAGTATTTATATGGTTACAGTACAACTGAGTGGTATTTCTGAATGGATCTCACCATTAAAGACATCTGCCATTGAAATGTGGGTGACTGGGTGGACTGCGTTGGCATATCCACGCTGCTCACATGGTTGTTTGTCTGACCGAGACTGTCAGACAAGGGATTTGACTTGGCCACAATGGGACCACTTCATGCTAGGACAATCAAGACTGTATGATGGCATAGGAGTCTGTGGCATGGACCCTAATCAGTTGATTATACCTGGCCTGAAATCTCTTGTTAGCTGGGATTCTGTGGGGGGGAGACCACCGCACTGCATGGTATCTGCAGGCAGCCGCTGCTCCGGTTGATCTGTTCATTAGTCAGTGCAAGAGCAACTCGGTATCTGGCATCGTTGGTCTCATGCTCGTCTGTGCATGCAGTCCTGGTATATCTGTCGAGACAAATGGTTATCTTCCCCGCTGGTTTTCATAATTCAATTTCAGGTATACACTATTAATGTACTTTTTGTTTTCTTGTCATAGGCCTCCCCAATCTCAAGTGTTGAGTGGTCTGCCTGAAGTGGTTGGAACGTGAGTATGTCCTTGTCTCTTGTAAATCTAGCCAAGGGCACACTGGCACTGCTTAAGGGTTTAAGGCCCTCGTGCTGAACGCTCATGGAACATTGGGCTGAATCTTCTTTTTGGTTTCACTGGGCCTGTGAACTACCAACATATTGATGTTTGCCATATTGAAGTAGTCTGACTTGCGCTGCAAGTTATTAAAATGTAATTATTCAGAATTTCGGGTAATCAGTTATGCAACTTGTCAGCGATCTGCTGCCAGCTCTCACCATAGGCTTCTCGCTTCATAACACATTTGGAGCAACTGTCCTTGGCATCTTACTCTAGACTGGTGTCTAGAGTCTTGGTTTGTTCTGAGGACCTTTGATCTGGATGCCCCACTGTGGTCATGCCCTAGCAGTCTTTTGCGCTTTTACATTGGTCATAATGTGCTCTGGTGTTTATGTATTGTGTAACAACTTCTCTTATTTCAGATATTCCAAGAAGGGTCTAATCTGGGCCCTTTCTGAATGGGCCTCCTATTACAAGTAAGCTATAACCCTGGCCTTTGTTCATTGCTTAGTCTTTAGTGAGTGGTCATATACCAAGGCTTTTGGGATATTCAGTTCCTGATTTGCTGTGGAATTGACCATAAAGTAAACCTCATTCTGGTGGATCTTACCAGTCCCATGCTGGGGGATCTATTAGAAACACTTGTATCCCCTATAGTAACTGAAAATGTACCCCAAGGAATTGTCATTGATTGTTCTTAATGTTTTCAGGTCTGGAACTTCTGGCCTTCTGAGATGATGGGTAGGTTAGGCGCTTCACTCCACTTGGATCACTTTCAAAGGGGGCCTGTCAGCCTCTCCTGCTGCTGGTCCTTCACGCAGTGATCCCACAGCACTGCCCCTGGAGACAGACTGCAGATCCTTCTTACTATGAGCAATCTGCAGTCTCCAGGGGCAACAAGACAAGTGCTGAAATGCAGCCACCTATATATGCACCTCAGATCTGTGTTTAATGATTTGGTGTGAAGTCAGCTTGACAACTAACTGAGCAGGCTTGTGGACTAGCTATGTAATTTTTGCATGTTAGTTGATTTTGCACAAGAAATACATGCTGAACTGTAGGTATTTAATACTTTTCTCCCTTTAACTCTAGCATTAAATTTAACCATGTCTAACCAGTAGTAACTAATATTACTTTTTACAGTTTTGCTTTCTCAACCTCAGATCAACTGCAATGTTTTTGTCATCCACAGGTTTTTTTTTTGTATGTTTCAGTCTTGCCGGCCATCCTGTCAAACCAACCATGAAAGCATTGATTTGAAATCTATTTGAAGTTCAAGTTCACTCTGTTTAGGTGAGGTTCTGTTGTTGACAACTTCAATAAATCCTAATGTTAACTTTTTAACACACTGGTGGTTTGGCACATGCCTCATTGAGTAGGTGGATTTAATTTTAGTGTGTCTAAGTGGTGACAAAGGAAAACATGATCTCATTGTTATTTAGTCTCAACTAAATCAGTGGGGGAATAGGGGTTGTGGTTAGCGGGGCTAAAGGCTGATTAACACATTGGTCCCTTTGAGTGTTACTGTCTAGTCTGCCAACACTGGAGTGGTTCTCAGGATTTTGCATGGGTCACGAGGAAGAGATTAAAAGCGTCCGTTAGCACTGCCTCTACTGACTTAAACAACCTATGTACCCTGTGTTCACACAAGTCAGTGTCATTCAGCGCTTCCATCCTCTGGCTGGGTGGTTGCTAGAGTCGTGAATGTATGCTTGGTGCCTATGTGCTCTGTATTTGCCATTAAGGCATATTAGTTCTAGAGAAACTTGCTGTTCAACAGCTTTTTGATATGCCACATCAGGTGAAGGGGTTGTCTTGGCAAAAAATTCACTAGTATGGCTGTGAATAAAATTGTATGCTAAATTTTAGAAGCTTTGTTTGTGAAATGTGAGAATCCACTTGCCTTTTTGTGTATAAGACATGGTATTGTACAATATTTGTTCAGAAAATACCATGGATTTAGGTAATAGTCCATGTTTCACAATCCAAACATGTTTTTCAGTACCAAAATGCTTTACAAGGAATTAAGGATATTAGAAGAACCAATGTTTAATCCCCTGTTTTAGTGTATAATCTCTAATTTTGTCCAGGACACTGCTTATCTGAGCCTGTAAGGCTGTGCCTAGATGTAAGCACTGCATACAGCAGAAATTAATTCAGGATTGCACCTTAGAATATATGGACCATTGTCTTGAGTCTAGTTCCTACCTTTTGTGCATCTCATCATAGGGGTTCACAAATCAGCTCGTGCTTCACTCAAGGGGCGGCCACAGCTCTGGTTCATACTTATCTGGTCTATAGTGCTGTCGCATAAGCTCCAGTCTGGTGGCTTGTTCTTTAACTCCCAGGCCTTCCCAAAGTTAGATCTCAGGAAATGTACCAATTGACGAATCTCATTGTGAAGATTTTTGCTCATTAATTTACACTAACTCCTTCAGCACTGTAAATTGCTGGTTGTGTTTTTACTGTCCTGTCAATGTAAAATAAATGTATTTGAACTTGGTTCATTGTTCATGTCAGTATTGTTCTCTAGCATCCTTGGAGTGTAATGCATACTATTTTGTATAGTAGCGGGTGGGAAATAAACCAGCAGTTTCTCACACTGCTGATTGTGTGGTCTCACATTAATCTTTGATATTTTGCTGTGGTAAAACTAGCTTCACGATAGTCCTTGGAGTTGCTCTATGAACCAGAAGTTAATATTAAACTTAAAGTGAAGTTTGTAGCTTCTTGACTACTGTAAGCAGCTTGCCCGTCCAGGTCTATCCAGGAAAATGGAACTAACATTATTACTGGAGCATTAATAACACAAGTGGATGGGAATGTTCTTTTTAACTGATAAATACCTTATTTTTCTCCACCTCAACTAGGCACTAGCTTTGAAAGATCAGAGTTGCTGTAGGATCTTATCATTGCCACAGACAAAAAGAAGCTTGTTATTTTATAGCTCTGGTGAGTAGGGCCTTAGTTACCACCAGTCATAGCATGTGAGTAATTAAACTGTTGTCTACATTTTAGACCGAAGACTGGCCTGATGTGGTCGTTCAGGGGAAGAAGGGTGATGGAGCTAGTGTTATTTGCTACACACTATATTCAATTGCTTCAGAAATAACAGGGTGGATAGTGATTGAGATGGAACTTGAACTGTGTGAAACAGGCCTCGAGCCCAGTTCCTGGTGAGGTATCATGTAAGATCTGTCTTAAACTGATCAATGGTCCTTGATTCTAATATTTGGTTGGTTGATTAATGGAGTTATATGTAGATCTAGGGTTAAAACAGAACACTCAAGACTGTTTGAAGAGCCCTGATGTGAAATGAGTCTACCACCTTTTGCCCCATTTTTTTTCTCTCTGAAATCTTGTGATGTTCAATCAATGATTAAGGCCTTGCTTCATTGGAATAACTCCAGGCAGACTCGGGACAGTCAATGTCGAGATGCGTGTTACGAAGCACATTCAATGCTGTTTTGGTTCTTGAGCTGCTTGCACAATCATGAAGTGTAGACCATGATCCCTAAATCCTGGAAGTAATGCATTCTCCAGGCTTCTGCCTTGATTTAACACACCAGTGCCACAACTGGCACAAACTTGTTAGAACCAGACAAGGCAAGGCAGCCTATTGAATTACTAGCCAACCAAACAAATCGTCCAATTGCACTGTCCTCTATATGAGCCCTGGGCAAGCAGAATTTGAGCATTGGTCTTCTGAATTATGCAGGTAACTTGCAAGGTAGTGACTTTACCACAGACTCCCCATGTCCTCCCTCCTGCAGGTTCAAAGAATGTTTCTCGAGAAACGTTTGATGGAAATATTTTTTTTTTGTCTACCTGTAATTGCCTTATTAGAAAAACAGTAGAAAAGCTACTGAATATTGTGCTCCACCAAGCACAATAGAATCACTGTTGTGAGGAATTCCTGAAATCAATGGTGATCATGAGTTGGTTCCTTTGAGCACACAATCTCATATTTGTACCTTCTATTGTCTCAGTCTTGGATTTTGTATAACAATAAATTATAGAAAAGCCAGTTTCTGGGCACTATTCCACAAGCTTAAAAAGATCCCAGTCTGATATGTAGCAAGGTCATAGTTCATAGTTAAAATAGACTTACAACATCTTGATTACCTGTTGGCATCACCACCAGTGTCATTTACAGACCCAGTGATTGATCATGCCATGAATTCTAAACCTCCATTGGGTAATGCTCTGAGTGGAATCCCATAAAGTATTTTTTTTTCAACATGAACTCTTACCACCTTGTTATCTGCTTTGGAGAGCTGATTAACTTTACATCAAAAGAGAATGCTGTGATTGAGTTAACAGGGCCCATTGTTCAGGGCCCACCTCAACAAGCAGTTTGTTCCCCAGTTTTCTTTATCAGTCAGCCTACCCAACGTTAACTACTGTGAGTGACTGCAAGCACATACAGATAAAGAAAGCAACTAAGATACTGCTCATACTTCACAGACATGTTAAGATGAAAGTTCTGACAGTAAGATTGCATACATTATAAGGAAACTGTTGCCATAAATGTATCTTGCATGGTTGTGTTCTAATGTCTGATTGTTTTCTTACAAATGAAAACATGCACGTACAATACAAAAACAGACAAAATACACATGTGATTTCACCACATTTTACATGGTCTCTGTACATGCTTTCATTGTCTAGTGATGACGCCATGGGTAATGTAGAACTACATGTCCCAACATGCCCGTGTGCCAGAGCACCAGCAGGTCCTCCCCTTCTTTTGAGTGGCAAGTTGTTTGTTTCACTGTTACCAGCTGCTGGACTATTCCAATCCCTGTCGGAGAGAAAACACGGGGACCGGCAGTCCTCTCTTTTCTCCCTCCCCGTTTACCTCATTGTGCTTTCTTTTATTTCACCCTCCTATCTTTGCTTCTCTTTTGCTCTTTTCCTAAGTGGATAACTTTTCCTTCACCCGGTGTGGCTTTCTGTTCAGTTTCACGGTTTTTATAAGCTCTGGCTTTATAGCTGTATTTATTTATTTATTTATGTTCTTTTTTATTAGAAAATGTATACATTTTTATTTTAGATGTTCCTCAAATGAGAAGACGCAAAATATGGAGTTGCACATTTTAGAACATAGCTTGAAAGTAGCGAGTATAGCAAAAGAGGGCATTCAGATTTGCACTCACGGATTAATCAAACTCGCCTTCTTGCCCTCCAAAACAAGGTAAGTAGCTTTACAGATAGCAAAAACGTTATTAAATCCTCAAAATAATAAAAAAAGAATAATTATATTTTGGACAGTAACGTTATGACAAACTAATTGCGAGACTAGATATAGCCTACCATGTTACAGATCGTTGTGCAAATAGGCATTTTTTCTGTGTTCAGCGTTTATATTTTTAATTTTCAATTAAAATGTATGCTATGATGTTTTACATCATGTGTCAGTGATTGCTGGCAGTACTATTTAAATACCTCCATTAGTTTTGCAATGTCATTTTTTCAGCTTTTGTGCTTTTGTCCGTTCGACGTGAAGGGGTGTGTGTGGGCTACGTGCTTAGTTTACAGCTATGTCGTGTTGTTTTTCGTTGTCTAAAATTATAAGGGGGAGGTGTTTGCTTGAAATCAAACTTGAACCGGCAGTGTGAGACATTTATGTTGTCAGCGACGATATACCAAAAACATATTTTACGATGTCGCAATCATGATTTGTTTAACGCAGTGAGACTATCTACTGCTGGAGAAGTGAACGCGCTTTCCGGTTCGTTGAGTTTCTCAGAATGTTTTTGGATTTTAAGAAATTACATGGTCTATAACTAGGGTATCAAAATTACTGTGTATTTTTTCATATTGCTTTTGCAAAAGTTGTACTTTTGCAAAAGTACTGTAAATGGGCTGTGAGCATATTACCAATAAACTATAGTCTTAAACTTGTGATATTTCCCTCAACAAATTATTTCGTCAAGGCCTACTCTTATCAATATAAATTATTTTTTAAACAAATGCCAATAATCTATGCTTTGCATTCCAACTAAGATCGTGAATTGCTTCCGGGACACAATACGTATGTTTTTATTGAGGATCATATGTTAATGACACGTACAATTGGAAAGGCCATTAGCTTTTTTTTACCAGTATGTCCTGTCAAATTTCCCTCAAATCAGAGACCATTTGTCTGTGCTTTGTTTACTCCTGAAAAACACTTGTTAAAGAGGTAAAGGTCCACAGAATGTAATATTTTTAGTTTCAAATCTTTGTTGACCTACGCAACATATCTATCTTGAGATTGCCTAGCTGTAAAACATGCATTACACAGCGGTAGAAAAGCACCCAGTTGTCATAAAGTAAAGATACCTTAATTGATGCACATTGTAAGGGAAAATGTCCAAAAAATGTCATCCAGTAAAATATTACTTGAGGAAAGAATCATTTTATTTATGTATGCATTATGCATATGCATATATTTTAATGTATAAATTAAGCAAACCAAATATAATAATTGTCTTTTTAATTTGAGCATAGCCGGGGCACATTCAGACATGATTTACAACAAAGCGTTTGTGTGTTACCTGATCTCACCAGATTAGAGGCAGTAGAAATGGCCAGGGATTTACCTCTTGCTACATTTGTGAATTGGACTCGTTTTCTCTCTTCACTTGAAGCACAGATATTGAATGCTT
This sequence comes from Esox masquinongy, assembly GCA_016801175.1. Lineage (NCBI taxonomy): Eukaryota > Metazoa > Chordata > Actinopteri > Esociformes > Esocidae > Esox > Esox masquinongy. Next base: position 27,358 of record JACXGI010003381.1, on the reverse strand, counting down.
AAAATAATGTTTACTTATTTAATTTACCCCCGAGCAGGTTACAATTTTGTACGGTTATGATTTTACTGAAATGATGCGTTGATCACGTCCCCCAGGGTGGAGAAGGGCACAATGCTATGCACAGAGTAGCATCTTGAAAGGCAGGTCAAATGACTTGACTTTGGTCAAAAAAGATCTCATCAGGCTTACCGTAAGGGTGTTATAATTCCTCTGCCTTGCCCTCATATATTTATTATAACTTTTAAGAACTATGATTTGAAGGTACAATACCCCTTAAAGTAGTGTTTAGAAATGCAGCTAACGTTTGTGGTATCCCAGAATGTCTCCATCCTTATAAAATAGTGTAAAAAATGTTATGTAATATTTTGAAATATCTTTTTGACACCTGCCCTGGGGGAAAAAATGAATTGAAATAGATCAGTCATTTAGCAGCTGTGGTGTATCCTCATATCTTGGGAGTGTTCTGTTGTTTTCAGTGGCGGCAGAGAGCGGGAAACACCGTTTTTTTCCCTCCAGAACTTGTTTGGACTCTAGTGGGAAATCATTGACCATCCTCATCTGTAATTTTAGCTTTGTTGCAGCTGTTAATTCAAGGAATTATTTCAATTGGATTATCACTAAAAGCCATATTAGGTTCCATATTTGCAGTTTATTTCCCTGTCTCCCACACAGATTCCATTGGATTTCAAGTTAAACGAGGGAAGGTTGTAAATAACTCAAGGTTGTTGTAACATGGCCTCAAACTAATTTAAAAGTGCCTTGTGAAATGCCTGACATTGATGTAGAATGTGACTGGTACTGATAATGTGAAGCCCCAGAAACCCAAGGCTGACTTTGAAGTTGTTTACCGCTTAGAATGGTGTTGTTACTCTCCCTAAATGTTTTGTCTCATGATCATGTGATGTGTATGTGATAAAGAACTTGGTTGTGTGATGGGTGCAGTCAAGCCAACGTGTGCCACCCACTGGGGAACCCACTATCAACATGCTGCAACCAGGATTTACCCAGGGCGCAGTAAAGCGGCTGCATTGCGAGCCTTGGACCATTGCACCACTCAGGGGCCACGTAACTAAATATTAATATATATTTATATATATTTTCATAGTCTATACGCTACATGCTAGGCTATCAAGAGGACACCAGTATATGGGCTCTGAGGCTATATTATAATTATACAACAATTTACAGTATATTGATGATTTCTTTTTTTAAGGTGCTTGTGTTTTTGTCAAATAGCTGTAACTGACCCTTGTGTTACTGTCAGTAGTTGGATGCTTGATCCGCTATGGTGGTAAGCACAAAAACAAGCAAGTTGCAAATCCCCCCTTTAGGTTAAGCTTTTATTGAAAGGAAAACACTCTACTGCTGATCCTCAAGTTTAGCAACGCAAATGAAACAAACATTTTTTTAATGTTTTTTCACTGATCTCATACAACTACATTCATGATTTTCTATCAAACAAAAAACGTCTGTCAGTGGAAGTCTAGCGAGAGAAAAGAGCTTGTTGGTCGGTCTAAGGAAAATGGCAACAAACGAGCAAGCAAGCAGTCTTGCCAAAAAATATCCAGTCTCACCAGATAACAGTCCAGTACAACAGTGGAAAGCAGGATGGCATCTTGGAATGGAAAACTCCCCCAGATCTTGTCGTAGTTGGGTTTTTGTAGCAGATGTCCAAATCTGCTTTCCACTCCTATCAGCTAAAAACAAGCAGCACCTCATGTGGGTATAAGATCACCAATATTGGACAGCTGAGGAGTGGGAAAGCACTGTATTCAAACCACAGTTGGGTCACCAGCTAAAGTTCTCCCTTCTCAGCTCCCAACTGTTTTGCCTTCTTGTCATCTGGTGTTCAAAACAAGTTTGAATGGTCTGGACAACCTCTCCCTCTATCTTCAGTTAATGTCGGTTATTCTGGCTCTTATTGACACCTACCCATTAGTCCCCTCTCTTTGTATTTACAGTAACCAGCATTGTTACCCAATAACCACCAAATTTCCAAGGAGGTTGAAAAGTAGTCACTATTTTGTTAGTCCATCTTGCTCTTGATTTTCAATGTCTACATTTTGTCTTTTTTGGTATGGTCCAGAGCAGCTTTACATTGCCTACTGTATATTCGCGGTGTGGGCCATGCCAGTCTTGACTTGACCTACATAGATGTTCAGACTAAACAAATTATATTTTGCAGGGAATGGTATAATACAGTAGACTACAGTAAGTTTAAATAACACTTTAGAGAATAGTACAGTAGGACAAATACTTGCCATGGTCAGCATCTACATAATTAAATTTCGTTTAAGCTCCTGCTGTGTATGCATGTGCCCAAACAGCCCAAAAGAAACACTGCTAAAGAGCAAAGCAAAATACAATATTTTTTCATTGCATTATGTATTTTTTTTATAGCTGATGACATCTCCAGTGTGTATGCTGCATTATAAACATTATCCTTTCCAGCTTATGATTAGATTTCTTTAACAGGATTCCTTTGTAAACATGATTTGTTCATGGTTTTAATGGATCAAGTTGTATTATTGGGTGTGTAATACCAATGTTACCTATACCTGTTGGCAAAAAATCCTCAAGCTTATTAAAGTATTCCACCTTAAAACATTAAAAGTATATATCAAGAAGAAAGCATAGAACTAGATGTTGTAGTTCAGTAAGTAAATCATATTAGAGAGCAGAGCTGCCTTTCTCAAACCCTGCTCTCTGGGCCGGCAGCTGAAATACTTTCATATCCCCTCATGAAAAAGTCCTTGAGGCTTTAACAATCAAGCTAAATCAGAGCAATTAGTCGTGTTATTAAAACAGAACAATGCTATCAGACAAGATTATTGTAAATATTGACATTCCTGCTAGCATACAGTCACTATTGTCTATTGAGTCCTCACCACCCAACTTACTACAAATGCTCTTTTCTGGTGAGTACAGAGCTTATTAAATAAGGGTCTTCCTAGACCCTTTCTTGAACTTCCTTATACCGATCTGATACATCTCTATCACTAGAAAACATTGGCCTACTTCCTACACACTTTTAATTAGGTTGACCTGTTTGGTCTGTTTACTTACACCCTGAGAAGACCAAATTCCAAAGTTAAATCACATAATTGTTTATGATAACCCAAATGTCTTACATTTGAGAATGAAAGTTCTTCATGGACATGCTATTACTATTCTATATCAAATTTGTTAAGGTTGAACATATCATAGAATTGTTTTGTTTAGAATAAAACTCAATTGTTTACCCAAGCCTTTTCCAGAGGAAGAAGGTCATGCTTTGCTTGGCCCTGGCACAACAGAATGAGAGAATACAGTAAATTGTACTTCCCCATCAAGCGAAATAGCAGTAACTGCTCATCTAGTGGAATTTGTTTTTGTTGTCTGGATTACTAGGCACATGGTTATATCTTGTCTTCCTATGAGATTAACCTTTGAATCAAGACAGAAATTTCTTCCTTATGTTTCCAGAAAAATGTTTTGTAACTCTTATTTGATTCATTTTTTATGTGTTACATATAGTTTTATGTAGTTTGATACTCATTAGAAGGAAAAGCCAATTGAAGAGACTGCAGCCCAAAGCTGGGTCAAACCAAGGTGAATGGCAGTTGCTGTCTTTTTCATACTTTACTGTGCTTTCCAAAGTTATGAAACAGACAAGGCCCTCAGGAGCATAACGTATTTAACAGTTAAGGGCATATATGTACTCTGTGTATATGTATTTCTAATTGCTGCAAAGCGAAACTACCAAATAATTGTTAAAATATTTTTTTTCATGCAACAAGGTAATTAGTGCTTGGTGATAGTCAAATCTGCCCAGAAACCAAATAATACATCTTGCTTGACCTAGCTTTGATGCATTTTATGGCTACCATACGGCTCCATGACACAATGGCTCTTGCAATCAGGATATTATCCTAGAAATACAAATCCAAAGATTATTTTATGGCAGTGTTATGCAGGGCTGCATATAACATCCCAAAATGGATATTAACTATCTGAGACAGGTTTATTTTCTCAAAGGTTTATTGATAGCTGACACATAGCAGCAGATTAGAAATAAGAACAGGGTTGTTGGCCCACGCGTGTGCTGCAGCTGGACAGCTGTACATTTTCGCCTGTTCCATCTCAACCCAAATATTTTCTATTGGGTGAGGTCTAAGAACTGCACCGGCCATCCCAGTTAACGGATTTAACACATCCTTAACCTTTATTTGTGTATGTTGTAGTTCGGCCCATACTTCTCATCACCTGGGGTGTTTGTGTTAGGGCCCTGTGTCGCTTGAGACATACAGTAACATGCTCTTCAACAAAGGGTAGGTGTCATTTTAATCATGGAAACATTAATTCAATTTGAAGTATGGTCCTATCCATTTAAACTACTGCAGTTTAGATGGTACACCATTGAAATGTAAATTATATCGATTTAATTTTGTTTTCTATGGAGGAATGACAGTATAATGACTAAAATATATCCCAAGTCAACATTCCCTTGGTATGGACATATCATCTTTTTGACACAATTTCATGGTTGACATTGGCATTGTATTCGCATTAGAACATTTAATGACTGCCAGTCTTATCATTGTTTTGTTCTTCACCCCTGAAGCAGCAGAGGTAATATTCAGAAAAATATACCAATGAAATACTAGTTGTTTTGAAGCTTTTTATAATTCCTGGGATCGCCAACCTGTTTTAGCATAATTATATTAGACATATTCATTGAGAAGCAGTAAAATTGAATGTTCCTGTCAATGATTAGATTAATTCAGAAGACCATTTTCTTAGGTCTGGAAGAATGTGGATTTTTAGTGTTTAATTCCCCTTTAATACTGCATCTGGCCCTGTAATTGCACATCTGGCAAGAGAGGAATGTGCTGGTGTAATGAAAGATCTGTATCCTGCTGATGCTGAATTCAAAATTAAAGGCACAAATAATGTATTTTCTCTTGGCAGACATCTGCCAGGTAAGCCTGCTTTGCATTTTTGAAAATGTTTTGGGCAAGTTCAAGACGCTTATCACTACACACAGAGCAAAAAAACATAACATCATGCAAATGGCCAATAGAGCTGGAAATAATGTTCTGAAATTGTGTTTATGATTTTTTTGCCAATAATGATGACCACTGCAGGCGAGTGGGTGTATCTAGAGTGAGTATATTGAGAGTGGAATCAGCTTATTGGGTAGATTTTTTGCCACTCAAGGCTTTTATGTTAATGATGGGGATGCAGAAGAGCCACTGCTAATGACTTATTTCATTGAGGTGATTGGGCGCATTTATTCAAGTGACCCGGGTAGCTAACTGCAACTGCAGTGTTCGCTGCTAATTTTAAATATATAATGAAAGGGGAAATGATGCCAATAACACGTTAGCTTACCTGCCACAACGGAACACAGCTGCCAACAAGCACATCAAGTTGGCAGGCATGCCAACATGTTAAAGTGACATTATTAGCAGTTTAACAGTGATACAAATACCAAGTAGGAGGCAGCTCGAAACAACTCCAGTGCTCTTGTGGCCATGTTAACCAGTGTTTTATTGAGGATAGATCCCTACGCAACAAGTGACACCAGGATGTACCAAAGAAATATTTAATGGTGGCTCTGTAATGTGATGGCTGGGTTCTGCTTAGCTCATAGACTTTGAAACAGAAATACACATGCAAATCAATTCTTGCTTTGTTTGCCCTTTTGCCATTCTTTGGCCACACCCACTTGCCCTTTCAGGAGCATAGCCCCAGAATCAGCCAATGGCTTGGTTGACAATAACTTATTTTCCCCATGTTATCTAAATACTTGGCTCACTTTTGAGCAATTTGTATGTCTTCATTATTTCATGAAACAGTGCACTTTTAAAGCATTAGACAAGCCTTGTCCAAATGGCTGATTTCATTGAAACAATGTATGTCTTAATATGGATGAGTAATGCTATCTATAGTCAACCCAGGACACTTGAGAGTAAATGACACAACTGAGAGATTTGGGTGTGGGACAAGTAGGCCACTTAAACATTTCGGGAGATGATGCAAGCCATCATCATCAAATAAAGGAAGCATTGGCATCGGGTGCTGCCATCCACGATCAACAAGTACCACGTTGGCCTTTAATTGACAGAGGTGATTGTGAATAGGACAAGCATTGTTTAAAAATGAGTTGCTCCTTTCTCCCAGGATTGCGAGCCAGTTCAGATTTTACAATCAGCATAAAAGTCTGCAGCAGCTGCTGACAGTCTCCAAATCGATCCATGTTTACATAGACAGATGCACAGAGTGGAAATATTCAAAAACAACTCTGGTTTTGCAATTCCTCAGGCAACAAGGTTCACACAACTGTATGTAACTCCTGTCACCAAGATCTGAGGGGGTAAAATAGTGGGGTTTATTTCAAGCTGAGCAAAAACATGATGTACTTTGAGTTAATGACCTGATGGGCTTCAAAGATAATCACAGAATTGTAGTTACGCACAGATCGGTTGCGCTTGCTTTCCACAAGGAACTCCTGGGGGCAGGGAGTCAGAGTTCACAGAGGCGGATGATCCTAGCTTGGAAAATTCATACATAGACTCTTTCTGTCTTACCAGGGTATGCTGAGTTTTTCTTACTACAATCCACATGCTTCCTTAAAGCCAATGTGCAATCTTTGCAATTTTTTAATAATCACTGAATGTCTATTCACTGTTTGTTTATTTCATTAAAATAACAAAAAATTATAATTTGCCATTTATTTTCCCTGAACCTCGTTTGGCTCTTAAATGTCTGATTGTGTGGCCCTTAAAGGGGAATTTCACCATAGTTTACCTACCTAATGTACTAATTGCTAATGTTGGCAATGAAACATTTGTGTGATAAAAATACAACATGTCTTCAACACAATGTATTGATAGAAACAACATTGTTCTTTTTGGTGGTCAATTTTAAAACAGCATTGATCATGCCCATGTGTTCTGTGCATGGCTGTACTAATTAAAAGCAAAAAGTGCTCTTTAGCATTTTTATTGCCTAACGGATAACATATAGCATATACTGTAAACACTGACATTTTGTGCAATGCGAGTAAGCTATACTTGCGCAGTTATCATGCTAGTGTTGCCAAAAACGGCAACGTAAACAGTAGAAATAACGTTTTCAAATGATAATTTTAGTTTGACAAGCAAGTTCATGCTCTCTCAATTTTCCAATAAATCTGGTCATTCTATGACGCCATTGTTTGTTCTACTAAATGTTAGCCAGTGGTCACCTTTTATCATCCACATTCATTTATAAAGGTAACCTAATTTAAGAATTCACACAAAGAATTTAACTTGGAAGCCTTTTATGCCATTAAAATAACAAATGCCATGTCTTTATGCAGAAAATGTTAGTACTCCTCTTCCTTTACCACCTAAACTGGTGCAAATGATTAGAAAACATTTTCAATAATTTGCGAGAGTCCAGCCTACCATGAATATTAGAAACATGGTCTGATTTGGTCTTAACTAAACCAGACCATGTATGTTTGTGGTAACACATTAGGATAAGATCAAAAGACTTATTCCAGGCCCTTATTGATTTTTTAATGCACGTGAGTCTGGGAGGGGTTACAAAGCCTTTTCCAAGCAATTCGTACATCATTCCACAGTCCGACGGATCATATACAAATTGAGAAAGTTCCGGGCCACTTGCAGTCTACATTAGATGGGTTGTCCCGCCAAATTTAACCCTAGAGCTGAGTCAAAGGTGGAGAGATTTGGCCGCAAATTCCAGCTAGCTTTGTAAGACCATAACTGACCAATCATCCAGCTTTGGGGGTAGTTAAAGGTCTATTTCCCTGCTTTTAGAAATTGTAAGAGGGTAATGATATGCAACCTTCTACAAACATAATATTTGTAGTTTTTCTGACTAAAAGTAAATTATCCCAAATCCCACATTTATCTTTTTAAATTATCCGTAACTGTTTGTACATAGAAACAGTAGGCATGGTAAAATGTCTTATGCACTATAAAACTTCTCTCATTTCCAGATGCAAGTTTTTCAGTTTGACTGAAACACCGGAGGACTATACCATTATCGTTGATGAGGAAGGCTTCAAAGGTGGGTTTTGCGGTCTCTACGTCTGGATCTTTTTAATGTTACTGTGGCAACCAAGATCAGACCACAGGAAAGCATTTGTAACCCTATGATTTTCTCTAAATCCTCCTAACTTGACCGGCTGCCAATGTTTGACCACACATTTCTCCATCAGTTCTCCCTCTGTTCCATTATGGGTTAACAGAGGCCAAGCTGTCACTGGCTTGGTTTTGTGGTTGAGTGAGTGAATCCATTACAGACTGGTTTCCAGGGTGACCCACATTGGTCACCATGGATACTAGAAGCTCTGCGTTGTGAAACAGGTGCAGGTATTCTACTGAAGATTGGCTAGAAGTTTCTGTTTTGCTTATCTGTATTATTATCTTTTATTCATCTTTGCTCAGTAGAAAATGTTTTGCGCTAAATATGAAAGTAATTTACTAATTGCAATGAAGACATTCTTAAATGCATGGGGGGGGGGCTTCTCCAAGCTTTTTCTCCCACAGTTATTTATGATAAAATCAGCAGGGTCCATCTTATTTGTCTTATTCAGGTCTTATTCCATTTTAGATTCCTATAATATGAATGGTACCCAGGCTTGACAATGCTTCCTCCCGCTCTTTAACGGAGGAGAATGTCAATCAATCATCCATAAAATAAGGAACATGGACAGTCCAGTGATACCTTTATCAGCCGAATTCATAACCAAGGGACTGACAGACAAATCCATCCGGGGCCAAAGAGACCATGTCTCTTTAACACGCCATTTTCTTTTATTTCAGAACTGCCAGAGTCGGAGCACCTTAGTGTTGCAGAGGCAACGTGGTTAGCACTCAACGTGGTGTCGGGGGGTGGGAGTGCCACCAACTCTCAACCAATCGGAGTCACCAAAATAGCCAAGTCTGTCATCGCCCCCCTGGCAGACCACAACATCTCAGTGTTTATGCTGTCTACCTATCAGACAGACTTCATTCTGGTGAGTGCAGTTCCACTACAGACGTCTTAATGGTGATAGTAACTACTGCATAGAAGAAATGTATTCTGTTAAAACACACCAAGTTAATATTGTCGATCGTATTTGTGACCAAAGCATATATTGGAGAAAAAGCACTTAAAAATACCACCTGAAGCTCACACAGACAATTTAAAAAATGTCACTTTCCTGAAGATGATTATCTGGCCAATCAGCGTTGTAGTCACATGAATATAAAGACTATCATAGTCCAAAACCATTCTGTTTTTTGGATACGCCCACTTTATTCCTTCATAGAAAATCTGTTAAGATTTGTGGCAGGAAAACCTTTACTCAATCTAATGTAATTATAACTCATATTTATTAGAAATCAGAAAATACTGGGTAGTTACTGTGAGCATTAGTATAATCAGTATGGTACAACTACAAATAACTGCATAAAATGGTGATCTAGATAGTTTCTTGGCAAAATTATATAGAAATTGACAAATCCTCGTTGACAACCTTGTAAATACCCAGGATGGTGTTTTTTTTTTTTGTTCCATATTTCCTGTATTAGGTTTATAGGTTATAACTTAGGTTATAACTTCCCAAGGATCACATGGAAAATATCAGCCATCTAAATGTAAAAGCATAGTTATTGACAATTACTCAAGTCTCCCCACAAAACCCAATTGTAGAATGTAGGGCTTATTGGCATGTGAATTAATGGTTTGTCAAATTCTACATAGGCTATATCCTTACACAACCATAAAACCCACAAAAAATAATTTATATTAACAAAATATGTTTATCAGCTTTTTCTTATTTTTTAAACAGTTCAGAAACATAGCATACATTTTCCAGTATTAATGTTTAATATTAATGATTAATATTCCTGTTTTAGTAAGGTCTGCTCTATGTACAAATTGAGCAGGGGAGACAAAACTGTTGTTTTTATGGGGAAAAACTCAGCACTTGTATGTCAATATTTTTTATTGGGCACAAGAAGATTAGTATTGAGAGAAAGGGCTGCCTGAATATTCAAACATGCAAACTTTGGATATCCAGACGATGGTGGATTACACCCACCCATGCTCTCTGACCAATCTACCTCTTTTGTCTAAACTAACTAGACTGTTAGGAGCTGTAATATATCTTGGAGTTGCTCAGAAAAAACATGAAGTATGTTTTGGTTGGCTCTGAAGCCAGCCTGTTCTCAAACATAGATGGATAATGGAAAATAGCTCACAAAATAGGCAATCTCGCCCCTACTTGTACTTTGTGGCCTGTGACTGCTTTTCCATTTTGCTCAACATAAAAAGACAACAGCAGCTGATCTACAGTACCTCCCTTTTGCTTTGAGATTCTTGTTTTGAATTTTATCGATTTTGCTTAATCACACCAGTCATTTCTCATGCTCTGCCTTTCTAGCCTATTTTTATTCATCTGTTACTAAGAGGGGAAAAGGAAAAACACATGGTCGGCTGTGTATGGAAATAATGAAATGTTGATAATCTCATGGTAGCCATGTAAAGAGGATCATCCCAGGCTCAGTTTCTTGATAGCATTCCTGGCCACTCTTCTCCCTCTAAGCCAGCTGCTCTCAGCCATGGCCTGATTGCAGTTTCTAAAGAAATGGAGGAAACAACCTGCTTTCTTTGAGTGTCTTTTTTCTCATTCAGTATTTCTTGCAGTATCACGCTTTCTAATTGTTTCGGTGTTGTATGTTTTCTTTGCGTCTGATTTTATTCTAAGCCAGGACAGTCACTGGCCAGACGAAGGACTTCTTTACATAATTTTTGTGTGTTGTTGATAATTTGCATTACATAAATGTTAGGGCCTGACCCATTTGAGAAGGCAGTTATTAGAGGTAGGTTTAAGTAATCTGACTGTCTGACTCAGCCGGCCCAGAGGAGTTAGAGGCCAGCTTCTCAAAGGGGGCTTCACCTTTTGTTCACATCCTCAATGCAACTCAAATAAGGATTTTGTCTGGGGTAGAGGAGATAAATGAGTTTCTAGAAGCATCCAGAAGCATGGTGCCTGTGGCGATGGATTCATTGCGTGTCTACCCAGTGCCCTTACTCCAGCCAAATGCTTCTCAATGCCCATGACCGTGTCTTCTTCAAAGAGTCTGGTTATGACAACCTCCCTGACCCTAAATCAGATGTCCTGTGCCAAGGTTTTTTTTAAAAAACCTTTTCATTTAAAGGAACCCCAAAGATTTTAAGCCCTTGGCTGAGGACTCCCTACTGTTTAAGTGTGTATGTGTATTTATTTATGTAACGTAGATATTCTATGCATTACCACTTTAAAAAGAATGCATTTTATTGGCCTTCCCAAAGCTTTTTACATTCTTAACTAAATAATGTGGGCATTGCCTTAATAATGAATGGGGATTTATATGTTAAATATGTTGCTGAATGTCAATATTGCAAAGGCATGGCCAAAGCTGCAGGAAGGTTGATGTGCAAATTAGTCTGTTGTATTTTGAAGAAAATATACTGTCAATCAATTACAATTATTTGACATTTAATTACAGACAATTAAGCCAAATCATGCCTAGATTGATGTTATTCTTCTGCGCAAATAAAGACCACATTGTAATGAACATGGATTGACGTAATGTTTGATTGAAATATAGATCTAGCACTTTGAATTTTTCTTTTGATAATGGCTTCTAGCAAATAAGAACATAATTCTCTCCTACTACATTTTGTTCCAATTTCGTTCAGTTTCTTCAATATTGTATTATGCCAAAGTAGGCCTACCGGAGAAATTACTGTATCTCTGTTTGAAAATACAGTTTAGCTCAAACGTTTGCATACCCTTGGAGAATTGGTAATATGTACCATTTGTAAAGAAAACATGAGTGAGTAGGCAAAACACATGTCTTTTATTTCTTATGGGATTCACATTCAACTGTAGGTAATCACAGAATGGCACAATTATTAAACAAAACATGGCAAAAAAGAAAAAAATGAACTGATCTCTGTTTAAATGTCTGTATACCCTTTGTTCTTAATACTGTGTATTGCCCCGTTTAGCATCAATCACAGCGTGCTGTCTTTTGTAATAGCTGTCTATGAGGCCCCAAATTCTTGCAGGTGGTAAAGCTGCCCATTCTTCTTGGCAAAATGCCTCCAGGTCATGCAAAGTCTTTGGTTGTCTTACATGAATCGCGCGTTTGAGATCTCCCCAGAGAGACTCGGTGGTATTAAGGTCAGGAGACTGATGGCCACTCCAGAACCTTCACCATTTTCTGCTGTAACCACTGGAGGGTCAACTTGGCCTTGTGCTTAGGGTCTTTATCGTGCTGGAAAGTCCAAGAGCGTCCCAAGCGCAATTTTTGTGCAGAAGAATGCAAATTGTCTGCCAGTATTTTCTGATAACATGCTTCATTCATCTTGCCGTCAATTTTCACAAGATTCCCCATGCCTTTAGAGTTCACACACCCCCAAAACATCAGTGAGCCACCACTGATGTCCAAGAGCGTCCCACCACCCTGCTTCACAGTGGGGATGGTATTCTGTTCACTATAGGCCTTGTTGACCCCTCTCCAAACATAGCGCTTATGGTTGTGACCATAAAGCTCTATTTTGGTCTCGTCGCTCCAAATTACAATGTGCCAGAAGCTGTGAGGCATGTCAAGGTGTTGTCAGGCATATTGTAATCTGGGCTTTTTTGTGGCATTGGCGCAGTAAAGTCTTCTTTCTGGCAACTCAACCATGCAGCTCATTTTTGATAACATATCGTCGTATTGTGCTCCTTGAAACAACCACACCATCTTTTTCCAGAGCAGCCTATATTTCTCCTGAGGTTACCTGTGGGTTTTTCTTTGTATCCCAAACAATTCTTCTGGCAGTTTTTGCAGAAATCTTTCTTGGTTTACCTGACCTTGGCTTCGTCTCAAGAGATCCCTGAATTTTCCACTTCGTAATAAGTGATTGAACTGTACTGACTGGCATTTGCAAGGCCTTGGATAACTTTTTATATCCTTTTCCATCTTTATAAAGTTCCATTACCTTGTTACGCAGGTCTTTTGACAGGTCTTTTCTGCTCCCCATGGCTCAGTATCTAGACTGCTCAGTGCATCCATGTGAGAGCTAACAAACCCATTGACAATTAATACACAGACACTAATTGCAATTGAAAAAGCCACAGGTGTGGGAAATTCACCTTGAATTGCCATTTTCACCTGTGTGTGTTTCACCTTGTGTGTCTGTAACAAGGCCAAACATTCAAGGGTATGTAAACTTTTGATCAGGGCCATTTGGGTGACTTCTGTTATCATTATGATTTAAAAAGGAGCCAAACAACTATGTGATAATGAATGGCTTCATATGATCACTATCCTTCAATAAAAGACAGTTTTTTTTCCTGATCAGTAATATTTTCAAAATCAATGCCAAAATTTCACAATTTCTGCCAGGGTATGCAAACTAGGAGCACAACTGTGTAAAGGTTCACTATTCATTGTTATCAAGTTGCTCACTAAGTAATCTCTGCTAACCACGCTTTAGAAACGTTTGTCTTGCTCTACATTGCTCTGCCTAACAATGATCAGGTCATTACACACCACTGGAAATACCATAACGTAATTACAATTATTATAATACCATACCTGTTCCATTTTAAATACAATAATAATTATTTAGTTTAAAATGCATACAGTTCAAGAATTTTTCCTTAATTAAAATTGGCCATATTTGATTCAAAGTAACTGCACTAATACATTAAATAAATAGGAAATTAAAAAGTAATCCTTACAAATACAATTAATAATGATAAAATAACTTTAAATAACTAATAAAAGTAGTAATATTTTTCCCACACAATGTGTAGAGTAGGCTACATTGCCATTGTGAATTTTAGGAAGGAAGAAAATGTGGAAGGAAATGAAATGTGGTGTTATTACATCAAGTATTTAGTTTTTCAAATATTTCTTAATTGAACACATGTCAGCACAGGAATGTTAACTCAAACATAATCCAGAAATCTGCCTTTGTAGTGGCTAAAAGAAGGCTAATGAGATCAGCTGCATAAGTGAATTTAGTGCATATTGATGGTTTGCCAAGAGATCAGCTGCCATTTCATCTAGTGGCCATTCTTTGCTATTGCCCCAAAATGTCTCCTGTTCCCTTGTATGTTGAGTTGAGTAGTTGTTTTGCTTCTGGCCTCTTTGTTTTCTTGTTGGTTGAAAAGAATGAAGCAAATCTATTTTTAACACTAGTTAATAAAATTGCAAACAAAATATAACTGAGTATTTTCTATTGGGACTTGTTTTCCATGATAAGTGCAGTTTCCACATGCAAACCTTTGGAAGTGGAAATGTAATTTAGTTTCTGGCGTACTGTGTTTTTCCAGCTGCAATTATCGTATGCTATTTAAAAGCTATTTTACATAACACTACCATCAAACTGTTTCCCTTTTTGAAGATGTGAACAAGTATATTGTGTTTTAGTTGATGCTGAGTTGTTGATGGTCTATTGTTTGTTTTGTGGTTATCAGGTTCGAGAGCTGGACCTTCCCATGGTCATGCACACCCTGTCTTCTGAGTTCACCCTTCTGAGGGTGGTCAATGGGGAGACCGTGGCGGCCAACAGCCTGGGAGTCTCCAATGGCTTTGTCAAGCCTAAACTCGGTATTCACCGTCATGCAGTATACAAGATCTACATATTATTGTATTTTAGTATTTACCATTTTATTTGGATAGCAGAGGCAGCATCTACTGTTTCTCGGGTCTAGACACAAAGTAAAATCAGAACAAATGCATATACTTTACCAGAACAAGTTTGGTCACTTACCCATTGTGTCTAAACCTTTGGCTGGTACTGTATTACGAACATAAATCATACGCAACATTGTGCATTATGCATATATAAAACGATCAGCCATAACATTATGACCACCTGCCTAATATTGTGTAGGTCCCCCTTTAACCGCCCAAACAGCCCTGACCCGTCGAGGCATGGACTCCACTAGACCTCTGAAGGTGTGCTGTGGTATCTGGCACCAAGACGTTAGCAGCAGATCCTTTAAGTCATGTTAGTTCCGAGGTGGTGCCTCCATGGATCGGACTTGTTTGTCCAGCACATCCCACAGATGCTCGATTGGATTGAGATCTTAGGAATTAAGTCAACACCTTGAACTCGTTGTTGTGTTCCTCAAACCATTCCTGAACCATTTTTGCTTTGTGGCA
Organism: Esox masquinongy; assembly: GCA_016801175.1. NCBI lineage: Eukaryota > Metazoa > Chordata > Actinopteri > Esociformes > Esocidae > Esox > Esox masquinongy. The sequence continues at coordinate 12,164 of JACXGI010003381.1, read as the reverse complement.
GGGCGCATTATCCTGCTGAAAGAGGCCAATGCCATCAGGGAATGCTGTTGCCATGAAAGGGTGCACATGGTCGGCAACAATGCTTAGGTTGGTGGTATGTGTCAAAGTAACATCCACATGAATGGCAGGACCCACGGTTTCCCAGCAGAACATTGCCAAAGCATCACACTACCTCTGACGGCTTGCCTCCTTCCCATAGTGCATCCTGGTGCCATGCGTTCTCCAGGTAAGTGATGCCCACGCACCCGGCCAGCCACGTGATACAAAAGGAAACATGATTCATCAGACCAGGCCACCTTCTTTCATTGCTCCGTGGTCCAGTTCGGATGTTCACATGCCCATTGTAGGCACTTTCGGCAGTGGACAGGGGTCAGCATGGACACCCTGACTGGTCTGCGGCTACGCAGCCCCATACACAACAAACTGCGATGCTCTGTGTTCTGACACTTTTCTATCAGTACCAGCATTAACTTTTTCAGCAATTTGAGCTACAGTAGCTCGTCTGTTGGATCGGACCACACAGCCCAGCCTTCACTCCCCACATGCATCAGTGAGCCTTGGCCGCCCATGATCCTGTCGCCGGTTCACCCCAATTCCTTCCTTGGATCACTTTTGATTGGTACTGACTGCTGCAGACCGGGAACACCCCACAAGGGCTGCAGTTTTTTAGAGATGCTCTGATCCAGTCGTCTAGCCTTCACAGTTTGGCCCAAAGTCAAAGTCGCTCAGATCCTTACACTTGCCCATTTTTCCTGCTTCTAACACATCAACTTTGAGGATAGAATGTTCACTTGCTGCCTAATATATCCCACCCACTGACAGGTGTGATGATAACGAGTTTATCAGTGTTATTCACTTCACCTGTCAGTGGTCATAATGTTATGGCTGATCGGTGTAAGTATCTGCAGTGAAATGACGTCACTCCACATTACTCCACTGTTACATCAGTCCACACTACATTATTCCACTGTTACATCACTCTGTACTAGAGTATTCCACTGTTACATCACTCTGTACTAGAGTATTCCACTGTTACATCACCCTGTACTAGAGTATTCCACTGTTACATCACGCCGTACTAGAGTATTCCACTGTTACATCACGCCGTACTAGAGTATTCCACTGTAACACTACTCCATACTACAGTATTTAAATTTCTGTATCCGTATTTACTCGGACTCAGTCATGCAACAAGGTGTTGTTTTTTCTGTTTTTTTAAATCGGGATGGCAGGCAAAATGGCTGTTGCTTAACCATCTTGTCAGCTTAATGCTGGTTGAGTGGTATTGAGTTGTCATTTCATTAAAATCAGACATAGAATGGTACAATACATACCTGTTCACAACCGACATCATCCGAATGGATATAAACCATATCATATAACAACAACACAGCTCTCTTTCTCGCCCTGTTTCAGTGCCCCGTCCCATCATCCACCCTCTGTCCAGCCCCAGTAACATGTTCTGTGTAACCAGTCTGGACCCAGACACACTGCCCTCAGTGGCCACTCTGCTTATGGATGTCATGTTCTACTCGGGGGGGTAAGGACACTCCTCAGAACTCAGGTTTCACATATGCCTATCACCAGAGGCAATCTAGCTATCACTGACCTACATACCAGAGGCAATCTGACTATCACTGACTTACACACCAGAGGCAATCTGACTATCACTGACCTACACACCAGAGGCAATCTGACTATCACTGACTTACACACCAGAGGCAATCTGACTATCACTGACTTACACACCAGAGGCAATCTGACTATCACTGACCTACACACCAGAGGCAATCTGACTATCACTGACCTACACACTAGCTACTGCTGCATTTAGCTGCTTGAATACAAAACATTTTTTAGCATAGGAAGTCTGGAACCTGGAAGTGTGAATCATTGAGCACGGGTCGTTTTAGGATGGTTATGTTGCTGTCAGGATTAGGCTTTAAACATGGTAAAAGGTTTGACTAGCAGACCTTTCGATGACCAGATTGGAATGGGTTTATGGACAGGACAAAATGTTGTTTAAAAATTGTGTGCTGTGGATTTTCTTTTATCTCAGTACTTCCTATTCCAGCATAAAGGAGCCTGGGGCATCTAGCGAGGACTCTGGGCACATCCGCTTCTTCTCCTTTTCTCTGATTGAGGGCTACGTCTCTCTGGTCATGGATGAGCAGACTACACAACGGTGGGTGCTTCCCAGTGTCCCACTGTTCTTTTACATGGTCTCTATCACAGTCAGAAAAGTGAAACCATTCTTGGGATCTTAGAACAGTAGTGTCTGCCTCAGCATCCCAATAAAATAGCAAATACATTTAGTTTTCTGTTTGGAGTCATTTGTGGACAACTGTTTTCATGGGTTTACCATGCTGGTTTGTCAGGAAACAAAGATTTAATTTTCTACTAAAGGTCACATAGAGTTGACAGCCATTACTAGGCTGTTACTTGCTGTTTAACCCGAACAGCTGCGTTACTAATCGCCTGTGGATTGAACTAAAGGATTACAGTACCACTACATTAGTAGCTAGTTTGTCATGTGCTTTTCCTACATTGACAGTCTGTGCCTTACATGGAGGGGTGGTGTCTCCGAGCTATGAAAGGGGACAATACTGGTGTATTTTTTTAGTTTGTTGGGCAGCCACTGGCCTACATTCTAAAAATGAAAAAATATTTATATTAAATGGCCAAAACATTCACTGTTTTTGGAAATGTCTGAATGTAGGTGATGTGAAATGTAAAACATTTCTTAATATTACTTCCAGTAGTGTGTGTGTGTGTGTGTGTGTGTGTGTGCGTGCGTGCGTGTGCGTGCATTCATATTCTCCTTTCTCCATTCCAGGTTTCCCAACAATGTTCTATTCACTAGTGCCTCAGGGGAGCTTTGGAAAATGGTTCGCATTGGAGGACAGCCTTTAGGATTTGGTAAGAAGGAGTGTTGTGGTTTTTGCTCTGGTTTCCACCGGTTTCCCACATAATGTTGCAAGTGTCATTTTCCTAAGATTAGGGGAAGAAATTCAACTGTGACGCCAATGGGAATATTACTTAGCAATGTAAGCAATACACAGCCAGATACACTTTGTGACAAAATATGTGATATTCATGGTTATGGATTCTTTTTTTTCCCCCTTATTTTCTTGTCAGATGAGTGTGGTATCGTGGCTCAAATATCAGAACCCCTGGCGACTGCTGACATTCCTGCTTATTACATCAGTACCTTCAAGTTTGACCATGCCCTGGTGAGTGAAGGGTTAACTCATCACTCTGCCGGGGTCTCTCTCTTTGTATGGTAAATTGTTTACGCCTGTTTTAAACTTGCGGTTTTGGAATAACGACTTAATGCCGCCCTCCCATCTCTCACAGGTACCGGAAGAAAACATTCAAAGTGTGATTGGAGCTTTGAGGACCAATGAGAGTGCAGGACAGTGAAGAGGGGGTGGGAAGAGTTGTGGAACGAGCGAGTCCTGTGCCCTAACGCCCACATGTTGATTTATCACGACAAACTTCACAAAAAAAAGTGCCAAGAGCGTACCAGCAGACTGCTGTGGGGGGTGGTTCTGGAAACGCAAAGCCTGGGTGGTTTCGATTTGGAGACGGGGGAGGGGTCTGTCTGACTGTGTGTGTGTAAGTGTGTGTGTAGCGGTGCTCTTGTTCAGCAACATGCTGCTCCTATTCTGAGATGATGCCAACTATGCTCCTAACTCCAGTCCTTGACCATCCTCTCTTACCCCACAAAAAAATCCACCTCTTTGGCACCAAAGCTTGAGTGACTGCAGTGTTTTTTTGTTATTTTTTGCTCTCCTTTCTTCCTCCTATCCCTCCCCCTCACACCATTTTACCATGGCAACGGTGCTTACTAAGTTTGGGCCATTTCCTTTGACACCAGCCCAAGACGCTGCAAAGCAACGATCACCACCTTTTCCATGTGACACACGCCTACACTGATGCTTAAGTACACCGAACATCCCTTCCTAACCTTACATTGTTTCTCACAAGCTGCTCCTTCCATAACAACCGCACTGTATTAGTTACCAGTCCTCTTCTTACAGAGAAAGTACTCTCCTCCTATTACCAATATTTCCTTTATTGTTTTTAGTGCCAAGTCGTTTTAAAGGCCTATACCAATGCCTTGTCTGATGCTCAGTATGTGTGTGTGTGCACTTAACAGTGATATTTCTGACCTGCCGTTGGTGGTGACTGGTTTTGCTCTGACAAGTTATTAAATTAGCTTTTTATGTCAAGTCCTGATTACTATCATGTTATGGAAACTCGTAAAGTAATCCATTTGGGGCTTGAGTTCTCTATGAAAGGCTATTTAGCGGAGGACTACTGAATAGACTGCAGGTACTGGGAGGACAGATGTATGTCACTGGTCCTCCACTCTGGTGACCTGTAAAGCAGATCAGATGTATCATGTTTGTCAGATGGAAAGTGTAAAGACAGGTGAATGGTGCTTTGTGTTCTGGTGATGAGCATTAAATTACAGTTACTGACTAATCACAGAGCCACTGGTCAATAGGACTTCATATGAACAACAGTCTAGTTTGCTATGTATAAGCCCGTTTTCATGTAGTTTTGGATGTTTCAGAACTAGATTGTAGTTTTGCGTTCAGTGCCACACCCTGCTTGACTCTAAACTAGTTCTTTACCACAAACTGGTATAATAACTTTAATGCTAGGAAAGCTAGCTTGTAGGAAAAGTGATGGGGGATTTAAGCCTTGTTCACACTGGCAGCTGGAAGTGACTAAAATGCATTTCTTATCAGATCAAATTCAAATATTTTACTCCAAAACACTTAAATTGGCAAGCTAAACTGTTAATGTTTTTGCTGATGTGGTTACCCAAAAAGGTTGGCTGAAAGTTGGATCATCTTAACCTTTGAGGGTTTAAGTATACTTACACAGTGACTTAACATTTAGAGTAACTGGGAAACTTTGTTGGCATGCATTATCACCTTAGCTTGGTACATAACTTCAGCACCTCCCTAATCAGCCCACACCACTGCACCCACATACCTGTATTAACTTCTGGGGTCTGAACACACACCCGTATTAACTTCTGGGGTCTGAACACACACACCCGTATTAACTTCTGGGGTCTGAACACACACACCCGTATTAACTTCTGGGGCCTAACACACACACACCCGTATTAACTTCTGGGGCCTAACACACACACACCCGTATTAACTTCTGGGGCCTAACACACACACACCCGTATTAACTTCTGGGGCCTAACACACACACACCCGTATTAACTTCTGGG
>JACXGI010003380.1:46134-63033 GCA_016801175.1 Esox masquinongy | reverse complement strand
ACCCCCCCCCCCCCCCCCCCCCCCTCCCGTTGGGGAGTAGAGCTCATTGGCCACACCGTCTTATCCAGGCAGCTGTGTTGCCAACCTGGGGGCATTCAGCTACAGAGAACGGGGCCCTCAATAGTCACCTTATCTCTGAATGTCTCCTTTCATGTCTGTCGGCTTCCCTTTTCTCTCTAAGCCCGTCACGGTGCACGTCCGTAACGGCATCGACCTTATTCCCCGCGGCGGCATCACCCCGGATCCACGTGTCATTCAGACGTATGTTTTCCCAGGTGGTGATTACGTCTGTGTGTGTGTGAGAGAGAGTCTTTTAAATCGGCCACTAGGGGGCCATGGTGAGCGCGAGTACTGGTGGTTTTGCGAGGACGTCGTAGACAGGGAAGGTCAAGGTGCGGTTAAGCCGCCCCCTTTAACTGAATGGTGATTGATGACTAATCCATGGAGAGACAAATGCATAAAATGGTATGTGCCGTGATTATTTCAGCACTGTTTTTTGTTTTAAGTCTTTCCCAAAACCTTAACCCTTACCCTAACCTTAAAACCTATCTATATTTTTCGGCGTTTTCACTTCACCTAAAAACATTTACATGCTCTGGACGACTGTCGAATTAGCGTGAGCTTTGAAATCCCATTGCCCATACCTTTTCATCTCTCCACACAGTCCTGGTCTAAAGTAGTGTACTGTAAAGTAAGTGCATATTGTATAATGTTTATTCAGGTTTTTCCATTAATTTGTCACCCGTCTGTATGTACACACACACACACACACACATTTACTGAATTAGCGTAGCTTGATGATTCTGTGTGCCAGTGTGTGGAAACGAAAAGCACATAAATATGTCAGGGTTGTTCTTAGACTAATACCCGCGTGCATGTCCCTCTACAAGGAGCTAATTAGTCCGAAAAGAAACTGTGCTCTGGAAAACATGTGTAGGAGTACACAATAGTTTTACAGATGAATATAAATATAATATAAATGTCCCAAAACTATGAACTCATAATAGGATAAGGTTTGATTTTGAGGTTCCTTCTTCAAAACGTTCTTTTCCAAACACACAAAATGAGTAATGGCACTACTACTGCAAACATGTATTTTACTCCATTTACTCTCAAATTTGGAAATTCATGGCTAAAGGAAGTATGATAGTGACTCAACACATAGATTATGCACAGGCACATATTCAACATCTGGTCCAAAATGTTAGTTTTAAAATAATTTTTAAAAGTAACAAAAGTCCCTGACTGCATCTTTAAGTAAAATCACACTAAATATATTTTGCAACAATCCACACTCAGGAGCATGAAGGATATTAAAGCGCTAATGCTCTTATTTCTCGCACCCTGGATTCTCATCCCTCATTTCAATCCTCTTCCCATCCTTTCCCTTTGTTTCTTTTTTTTTCCAGCCACATTGATTGAGATCCGAGTGAACCTAACCATGACCAAAAAAAGCCACAGATTGTTTTTCCTGACATAGCGTCCGTGAGCGCGTTACAGCTGTGGATGGTCCAGACAGGATGGGTTATGTGTCATTACTGAAGGTCTGAGCGTCACCGCAGTGACGGATGGTCCTGTCGGAGAGGGTTATCTGTTAATAGCCCTGGGTCAAATTGGGAGGTTACACCCAATGACACACCATTCACCCAACCTGACCAGAGGAATAGACTGAGGCACAAAATGGCTTCTGTCTTTCCTCAATGCCATTGCTAATTCATTAACAAAGCAACACCTTCGACAACACCTTGACTTGAGTAAACAATCAAGCAATGCATTCTTCAGTGTTTCCCGAGCAGTGAATTCCAACACACAAAAAAATGCTGCAATTAAAATATCCACCGTATGGTTAAAAATACCCTCAACGAAGCCTACCACTTCACTGGGTCCGTCTGCTTGTAAACGCAAAGAGGCATATGGCAAATTATGTGGCTGCAACTCCACATGTAAAGCATGCAGACATGGTCAATGGGTTTGGTCGTTGTTCGACCCAACATTAGACCGGGGAAGCCGCGTGACCTAAGCGACTTTGACCGTGTTGTTATTGTTGGCGCCAGATGTGGTGGCACCAGCGTCTCCCGGGATTTTCACGCACCACAGTGTCTTTAGTTTACAGCGGAGGGCGCAAAATACAAAAAAACATTCAGTGAGCTGCAGTTCTGTATGGGAAAACACCTCATTAAAGAGAGACGGCAGACGAGAATGTCTGACGTGTCTAACCTTGAAAAAGATGGAGGCAAAACCAGGTCCTACCTCATACTAGACAGATCTACCCAATAAAGTGGCCAGTTGGTGTAAATATATTTTTATTATTATTATTTGGAACAAATAGAAAAAGTCTCATTCTGCTTTCTTGAGCTAGACACTCACGTGACCTGAGCTGGAATGGTGGAAGAAAATAAAACATTCAAATCAAAAGCAGCAGTAGAGGGGAAAAAATACGATGCTTGTGAGGTGGACGAGGAGAAGAAAATCATTATTCTTTCCATGGACTCAGCTCTGTATTGTTGCGAGACATTTCTTGCCTCCTAAAAAATGAACCTGCCTTGTGCTGACTCACTGACTCTGTCCATGTGATTCATAAAAATAATGATCCACTTTTTGCTAATCATCTGCAGCACCCCGGCAGACTGAATTACCAACAATGCTTTGCTCACAATTCAGGACTAACGCTGCATGCTGGGAACAAGAGAAGACCAAACGAATATAACAACGCGTCAGGAAAACCTTTTTCTGCTTCCGTACGCGGTTGAGCTCATTTGCCTGACGAGATGTTTCTACAAGGCTGCCGAGGCCTGCCTGCCGTCTGAAGGAACCAGCGCCGCCAGCTACACCCAGTCCTCCTGTTATGTTTGACAGGATGTACTTGGACAGGCCGGATTGTCGACGTTACATCCAGTTTAAAATACAATGAGTCGGGACCACTGAACACCTGCTCCACTGTCAGGACTGCACGCTCTTGTCCCCGGAAACAACTCAAGGCGACGCGTGACTGTGGACAGGGCAGTCCAATCTGTGGAACGTGCAGCAGAGAAGGATGCTCTCTCTACTCTCCAATTCTCTCTCTCTCTCTCTCTCTCTCTCTCTCTCTCCTGATTATCCTCCGTCACCCACAAACACCATCTCTCCCACAGCCTTCCCAGCGTTCTCTCTCTCCACCTCCCTCCGTCTCTCACGGTTTCCTCTCCATCTCACAGGGGACCCTGAAGAAGCGGGAAGGTACTCCGGCAAAGGCTGCATTCCAGCCCAGCAAGCTGTCGCAGCGTGAAAACAATGATATATGTAGCTATCTGACAGGTCCTCCTGCAGCCATGAGACACAGAGTAAAGGGAGAGATAGAGGATAGAGAGAGAATATATACAGATACAGACAGAAAGAGAGACGGAGAGAAAGAGGGAGTTGGGGGGAGCGAGCAGTGAATATCACAGACAGTGTGAGCATTCCATCTTCTTTATGTACAGGTCTCTTGAAGGAGAATCTCCACGGAAAAAAAGAACGACTAAAACTAACTTCCGACTTCCACCCAGCGTGTTATCTCAGATCTGTCACAAAGAATACTTCACCGTAATATCCCTGCCTTTATGTATTTTTGGACACAACAATTTTTCTGGCAATATCTTTATTGTACAAACTACAGAGCAATATTGGGTTTAGAGACAATAATGAAGGATGTTAACGGCAGCATCCATCATGTCTTGTTGGCTAAATGAAACGGTGATGGCATATACGATGTGGCAGACGTCACATCAGACGGGAGCCAAGCGCTTGTGACAAAGTTGGCCAGAGACTAGTAACAGGCCATCTCTGCGGGCACCATCTTGCAACCCACTATACTGGCTCTGGGGGTGCAGGGTAGGTACAAAATATGTTTGGAAAATGTAGGTACTTGCGCTGGATAAGTGTGTCTGCTAAATCATGTGAACACACAATGAATGGCATCAGGTAACAATCCCTGCTCACTATGCTGGAGTCTCTCTGTGAAATCCCTGCTCACTATACTGGAGTCTCTCTGTGAATTCCCTGCTCACTATACTGGAGTCTCTCTGTGAATTCCCTGCTCACTATACTGGAGTCTCTCTGTGAATTCCCTGCTCACTATACTGGAGTCTCTCTGTGAATTCCACACTCACTATACTGGAGTCTCTCTGTGAATTCCCTGCTCACTATACTGGAGTCTCTCTGTGAATTCCACACTCACTATACTGGAGTCTGGAAAATCAGTCAGGTAAAAGAAAAGTTGCTCCGGTTTGAGAGCGGGGGTTCATTTGCACAGAGATAATGACTGGAGAGTTTGGGAACCACAGGACGATGTGCAGATTTACATACAATCATCAGCCCTGAATCCAGTCTGAAAGAGCTGTGAAAGTATGGTTCCGCAAAGCTATGTGGGCATTATTCCAAATTTGACAGTGGGAACTGGAAAATGGTATTGATTCAAGAACACAGCCTCTCTAGCACTCAAGTTATATAACTGCGTAATAATTTAAATAGCAACTGACACATCCTCCTCCAATATGACTGCAGTGCAATTACCCGGTTGTGTGGGTGGGGGGGTCCAGTACATCCCTGTGGTCGGAAAACATCCCTTGAACTGAGAGAACAAACACTGGGATGGAGGAAATGCGTTGGGCATCGAGGCCTTCTCACATCCCGGCACGAGGCCTTTAGAGATCGAGCACCGACACACACGTCGGGGCTAAAAAACCTCCACGCAACCGTCGTGGTCTATGAACAATGACACGAGAGGCAACCCACACAGAAGACAGAGAAGGGCAGGGAACCTACGGTCAAACCGGCCGGGTCAGGAACACGACAACCGGGTCACCATTCATGACGTATAGGAGGGAGTGGCCCGACGCCGAGCTATTCAGAGAAGCGGGAACAATAGTCTGATACTGTCTGCTACCGCTCCGTCATCTTCCATTGAAGTTAAACTCTCCCCCTCTGTCTCCCTCTCTCTCTGAGCTCTCAACCCGCGGCACGTCCCCGTAACACAACAAATCCTCTTGTTCACAAACCGAGTCGCTGAAAGGCGGAGCCTTCGGAGGGCGGACCGGGCTGCTGGCGCGCTGTGCAAATGGGTCGTGCCCGAATGTACGGCAGTGTGCACGAGTGGTGGGGCTGGCCAATTGACTGATAACTGAATTATTCATTTGGAAGGGACAGTGCAACCCGAGAGAGGACAAATTAAAGTGTTTCCACTGGTTCCCAGCACTGGTTCCCCAGACGGAACCTATTCACTCGCATAGTTAGAAACCACAACGGGAAAACACCACAACAATCCCTGAGGCCTCGCGTCACAGTAAATAAATGCAGTCAGCTGATCTGTCCGGATACCATTACTGTCCTCTTAGACTCTGTTTACATCATTAATTCTATGTCATTATCACTGTTCCCACAGAATGAATACAATCAAACCACAGTCCACAGCTCCATGTCCTCTGGGACTAGGGACACATCAAAAACCTGACACAAAATGACATCATTGCCAATATTATCCTTACTCTCTGGGACCCAGGCAAATGCCTTCGCGTGCAACAGCGTGTCGGAGGAGATAATGGATATCACTGACGCTAAACATGCCCCAAAGATGACCACTGACTTGTCCTTTAAAGACACCTCTGGACTTGGTAAGTTCAGCAGGTGGCAGGCTGACAAAATCTCGGTTTGGAAGGTGGAGCTCTGTGCTCCCTCATTCACGCTTGGCACGGGCAGCTGCACATACTGGCTCGCCTGTCGTGTTGCGTATGAATCATAGCTATCTGTGAGTCCACGTATTCTTGGGCACATGTGCTGCTGCAGCATGGCCGAGTTTCAGACCCACAGCTCTTTCAGTAAAAACGCTTTCGTCCTCTATCATTCCCCACTGTCTCTATCAACAAAGCCTGAGTTGCCTGAAAGACTAAACCTCAAAAAAACTTCAGCCGTTTCATCCCGTAGCTCTACCGGCATCATACCCACTGCTTGAAATTAATTTACTGACTTCTGAGGGTGTGCGTCAGGCAGACAGCCGTAGACGATGTTCTGTACAACGTGCGTCTTCTTAAGTTCAACTGTCAAACCACCACAGCACACGAACCGGGTAAAATCCTAAAGACACCGTGCCCGTACCAGAGACGACAGTAACAGTTGTTTTTTTTTTTATTTCAATGTCAAACTGACAGATTCCCATGAGACTGATTAACTATATGCGGCAGACTAATTTTAAAAACAATGAGGGATGATGAGAGGACAGTAGACAAATTTAATCCATGAATTTAGGCTAAGTCAAGTCAATATTAGCAGTGGACTTCAATAAAGGAAATGAGATGATTTGGCTAACTAGAACTCAACCCAACAGCTGTTGAAAATATACAGTCCAATAAGGATCTGAATGAAGGAATTAGAATTAAGTAACAACTAGTCTGGACCAAAGAAAAGAAAAAAGAACACTAATATTGCTTTAAAAGAAAGACCGCTGTTGATCGTATCACAGAGAAAATACCTTGTTTCAAATGCATTACTTGTGGTCTGAAAAGAAATTGAATGTTATTTTTATATTATTTTTAAGTCCCTTGCCACTTCCCCAGTCGTGGATTGTGTCCATATACAAGCCTTTGTTGGTTTTATTAGATTAGATCCCAGTTTCATCTCACTCCAAAATGGTCTGAAATTACTTGTATCAGTTTTCTATTAGTATCAACTCTGAGAATTACAGCACTGGATTCAATTTTCTCTGCTTGAGATATGAGCACTGAGACCAGTGTGAATGTACAGTGTTTGAAAACACGTATTTGTGCTCTATTTAGAGCAAATAATGAGTACAAAAGTCTACCCTCACTTTTCTGGGATGATTCTAAACCTTAAAACAGAAAATAGCAAGTACAAACTATGTTGGTCGGACATTTATAACAGTACCTAAGAGGCCTGAAAAAAACAATGGTTTCTTCAAAGCCACCATTCATTTATATTTCAGTGCAACTACTGTAGAACTTTGTCGGTTTGTAAGTCGTCATCATTCATCACGGCAAAGCACACAAAACAGTTGCCAGGGTGAACTAAACATGCTCTGGTTTTGAATAGCCAGCATGACAACAAACAAAGTGCTTGAAGCTAGCTCAATAATGAGGCAGGCTACAAAAAGCTGTACTGGTGATGAAGTTTCACGTCGACACAAGCACACGCATGTTTCAATGTGTAACAGATTAAAAGCTCTCGGCGTTCTCCTGGAAAGTACGCTCTCCCAGGTGCTCTTGGAAGTTCAACCTTGTAAAAACGGGAAAACACGGAACGCATTTGAAAACCAAGACAACTTCTCTCTCCGAGTCAATGCAACTATAGAACTTTTTTCAGAAGACAAGAAAAAACCTTCAGAGAAAAAGAGGTATTGCTTTCTAAACCACAAGACCACACAAACCTTAATGACCCAGATCAGACAACTCCAGACAATCGAACTGGTGTGTTAAAAATGATTCGTGATTTCGCCGTTTGACATCTGAGTCACGAAATGATATTAGAACAAAACCCATTTATTAGGTTTTGCACCACATGTCAAAACGTTTAAAAATGTTTCCGCACTGCAGGACAACATTAAAAGTGCAAGCATCTGAACATAATGTGAACCGAATTGTAACTAAACTCGTTTTGCTTTTTAACCCTCACAGCAACAACAGGACAACGGTTGACCCCTATGGGCAAAGAAAGAGACAGTAAATGCAAAAACCTTCTTTGATCTGTACAAAATGTCAGAACTTTGTAAAGCCACCAGTTACTGACATAAAAACACAATTTGCTGTGACTGTTGTGTTTACCTGAAGGATGAAAGATCATCTCTGTTTAGTACACCAGCGGTGCATTCTGTCTAGTATAACATGTAGAATAATACCAAAATACATGTAAAAGTACCAAATTTGGCACAGAAGTAGATGTTTAACCTGAACGGATATATAGCACATATAGAGCGACCACAGACTTGGATCCTGGGGGCGTGGTTAGCCAGTATAACACAAGATTTTGTGAACATATTTACATTCCAGTCAAGGTATCTACACTAGAACAATATGATATTTAGGTTAATTGGAACTGATCTAACAGCCCACTGCATATTAGCTAGAGCTAATAGTCCGATAGAAGTGCAGCCCATTTTATCTATGAATACAAATATTGTAACGGTACAAATAAATGTGTTCATTCGAAAATTTCTCAACCTCTGTAAACCAGGCAAACACTCTGAATGAGTAACAGAAACATTTCATCAGAATGTTTTTTGTTTTTTGGTATTTCAAATATTGCATTGTGTTATGAAAGGTTAATTAATGAAAACAGGGTTGTGTATGAAAGAAAAAAGTATAATTTGTCTATGAATTCCAAATAATAATATAAAATTTTTTACATTCTTTGTACTTTCAGTATAGAGTTAATTAAAACACCCGAATACTGTACCTAATAATTTTCTGTAAATCCCCATCCAGGATTGGATTGAATATGACAAATTTTCCTTATTTTCCTGATAGCCTACTGTTCAATTTGACTCCCATCGTGATTTTCTACTGAACGAGCTCCATAAAACGTTATGGTTCATTTTACGACAGTGTGTTGGTAACAAACTCCGAGACAAGTAATGCAATTACGTTTTAAGTCAGCATCAACTACATTCGAAATATCTAATATCACCTAAAAAGGAACATTACTTTCAAACAAACAGCCTATGCAATAAATTACTTTTAACTTCATAAAAATGGCTAAGCTGTTCTTGGCATGGTAGAACACAAATGCCATACTGTACAGATGACTACAACAATTAGCCTACAAGCAAGCCCACTCCTCTCGATACTCTTCCTTTTATGGACATTATACAGTCGGCTAGCATTCAAACCGCTCCATGGAAAGTTGGACCGCTCACATAAGCCCACTACGTTTTCGAACATTAAAAGTTCCGTGAAAGGGATACGGGGCTGTCTGCTTTCTATCCCTAAAGAAAGGGACTTAACGGCAATGCCTGCGTGCAGCCACACAACACGCAACTGGTAGATACAAAAGAGGAAGATAACTTTGTAAGTAGCCTAGGCTACAGAAGGAGGTCGCGTGCCTCTATTTCTCTTCTCTTTACCTTGTTCCCGGGTATCTCCGCTTGCCCTTTCAAGTATGCCATTCAGTAGTAGCAAAGAAAGCATAATAAGCGAACGTCCACATTGAGCCGGTGGTATTTGGGCATTTTTTTGTCTATGTTTGCTGTACATCCCTGTGGTCCTTGGTACCGTTATCCGTCCTCCCGTCCCGTTGTTCGCTCGCTCTGATTTTCTCTCCAGCTCTCTCTGCTTTGAATCCGGAACGGCGCACGCACGAAAACAAGAAATGGATCTGATTAACAGCAAGCCCAGCCCAGCCTCAACCCGTTTCCCGGTTATATGCAAAATGCAACTCAGTAAAATTACCGTTTCAACTGCGCCCCACCCCCACCCCAAAAAACGCTGCGTTTAAACTGCCAATCAAATACTGATCATTTTTATTAATAAATATTTTTGCTATTTTGCTATCAATTTGTTAAAAGATAAGAAATGGGCTGCATGTGTAAAAGCATCATGAGCTGCAGTTAGTTTGTCAGCCATAATTAATCACAGGCAGTTTGTGAAGTAGAACATGCTTCATTAACTATTGGACTATGTTAAGGAACATGTCAAATGTGCTAGCAAACTTTTTCTGAGCACCTCATGTTCACCTGGCCAAAAAGAAAGCAGAAAAATAGGTATCTTGTTTTGTAGGCATCTGAGAGGCTTGAAGGTAGAGAACACATTAATTCTGAATTTGTGATGTGATGTGATTTGAACTCACGAGATTCCATTGCTTTAAATGTACAGTATATGAATTATTTGTGATGAATTTGCATAAATTCAGTATTATAAAATGAAAAATGAATAATTCATTGGATGGTGCTATTTGTGAAATGGGTTGCCCATTTCCAAGCCGGTTGCCATTTCCAAACTCCTTGAATAATCCACGTAAACATTTTTAGCGTGGAGGAATGACAAAGGACCTTTCAAAACTGAACACATATCAAGCCACAACGCCAAGTTGTTAAATTGTGAAATCTTCCTTTAAATCTCTCTAGGCCTTATCTTCAAAGATTTGGCCTCTGTGGCCTGTCTGTAGTAAAGACATAAAATGCTGTTATATCTAGCTAGTTTCACTGATGACTTTTATGACACATCCAGCAACAGGGGGGCTGCATTCAAATCCATTTGAAGTGTCGTAAAAAACCAAAATGCCAATTCAAATTAATTTCTTTCCTAACTGAAAAGAATTAAAGAGAATTTTAGTTTTGAATTGACTGTAGACGAAACGGAAATGAGCACAACTCTGCCCGCCAGTACGGAACTCCTGGTGCTGCTCTGACTACCAAAAAAAAAAATCCACTTTACATAACGTTTCACCCCCAGCGACCCAGACTCGGCCCTGTGTAGCCCGCTGAACCAAAAAAAAAAACCCCACGGCCAACTGAATCTGGGGAAAAAAAACAACTGAAAACATTGGCCCGTTGTCTTCCCTCTTACCCTCCGTTCTCTGTCAGAAGCTGAATGAAATAGCCCACTGCCAGATCCACTCCAAAAAGCTATCCGTTTCCCCTAAAGTATCAAGATCATCTGCTAGCTGGCTTCGAAAACCAAAACCCATTATAGGCGTGGATGTGTCCCAAGTTAAACCTCATCCCCCGTGTAGCTCCCTGCTTCTTAGCTGGACCTTGAGTGGCCGAGGTCAGACGGAGTGCACTACACTGTAATTTAGGACGCACACTGTGCCTGAGAGGGCCGGCACTCCAAGAAGCGTTAGCCGGGCCGTAGAGATTACAGGAAGATGGCCAAAAACACTGTCCCTCTTCCTCTTCCTCTCCGAAGCTGTCGACCAAGTGTCACTGCCACGCTCATGATCTTTGACTGGAATTATGGGTTTCGGATTTGGACATTTGACTCCGGGGGTGGGGTGGGGGGGGGGTAAAACGGATTTAAATTCCCTCGTCTGGAAAATGTTTTTTTTTCTGCCATCCATGCCAGACCGGCAACATTTCAAAGCCCGGCTTAAGGGATGCTGGACATTGCTTTTGTTCATTTGGTTATCACACAAATATGTTGATCTTTTGTGTTAGCTGGAGTCCATGCTTCTCAGGTTTCTGTTAAACACTTGTTTTCATTTGAATGGTCAAGGCTTAAGACTTACAAGGGGATCAAATCTCTCAAACAATACACAAAGCCCATAGGGAACAAGGTTGGTTTGGTCCAACAAGCTAAGAAAAAATAATGGAAAATAAAAACATTTAAATGGTCAGGCTTTAAATAGGAAAGTGTACATTACCCTGTAAGAGAGGTATAGCCTATCTCTTTACAAAAACAATCACACTTCACACTACATTTTCAAATCCCTGTGCCAGCTTCTAATCCTGTAGGAAAATGCACAGCCAGACTTCCTGGTCTTCCAGACAGACTTCCTGGTCTTCCTGGTCTTCCAGACAGACTTCCTGGTCTTCCAGACAGACTTCCTGGTCTTCCTGGTCTTCCAGCCAGACTTCCTGGTCTTCCAGACAGACTTCCTGGTCTTCCAGACAGACTTCCTGGTCTTTCTGAACTGTGCCAGGCAGTTGCTTGCCCTCAACACAGTAGCCGGTGGTTTTCAGTCATTCGCTCACTGTCATGGTTAACATCAGAGGGCTGAGGAAACGGAACAGAAAGGAGGGTATCGCTGTGCTCTCTCGGAAATGCAATTGACTTTAAGTACATTTCGCATTACTCTACTCTTCACCTCAGCTGACACCAAACAAATTACCCATCATGCAGTGTCACCGCTTATTGATTGAGAAGTGGAATGCCTTGGTTCTGAGAGAAAAAAATACTTTGTGTGAAGAAATGTCATACATGCAGTGTATTTCAGACAGCAAATCTGGTATGATTACAACCTAATCTTTATTTGAACTGGTAGTCTTAACTAGAGCAGGCTCGTGTGCACCAACCTACACACACACACACACACACACACACACACACACACACACACACACACACACAGACTTGAAATTAACAACGACATTCTCTTTCCGAAGCATCATTTCTCTTGATTGCAGAGCAGGGACTACCAGTGAGCTGGAAGGTGCTCCCCTTTCATTTGTCTTCTTCAAGCACCCAGGCTTTAAACACTGACTCATCACCATCATTCTGAACCACACACACACACACACACACACAGACACACACCTCCTCTCCAGCTCTCATTATGCAGCAGTTATTATTTTGAACATACCCCACCCCCTTCACTCACTTGAATTCCATTTGTTTTACATCAAGGAATTTGGATACGGTCAAACTTTCTTGCGTCACAGCTGCTGGCTTCTTGTGGTTGTTGAGCGTATTCTTGACCCGGAAGGAATAAGACACAGACAGAATTCTACAAACCGTATGACACAACACAACCCAGGCTGACAGACAATACACGAAATAACATGAAATCAATTAACATTCCAACCACATATTCGTTTTTTTCATTCATTTCAAAGTTTTGAATTAAGCCTATGCATGACTCTAAGCAACTAGAAATGAGCATTTTCAAAGAACAACAAACAATTTCTATCTGTCAAGGAACTTTCATTACAACAACTAAAAGCCTATTTTTAATTGCGTGCGATTGAAAATGCCCTTTCAGTGCACAACACACGAACATATCACACTTTACGATATCACTTTGCTCTACATAAAGTATCGTTAGCATACAGACATATTGTTCTGTCCTTTATTCTCTTTCAATGCATACAATATTTCTATATTGTAACTTCAAAGTGTTGGGTTTAGTTTTTAAAAGTTTTTTTAATTCTTGAACACAGAACAAAGTGCCTACTGAGGCCTTAAGCTGCTAACGCTGGAGCTGAAAACTGCAACTGCTTGGACAACACCAACGACAACAACAAAGCTTATTTTACAACATGTCCAAACAGCCCGGTCCGAGAGGCTGCGAGAGTGATAAATGGATGCGAATCCGTTTGTTATGAAGCGTAGCTGGGCACAAAGAAATTGCCAGGGCCCAGACTTGGAGTAGGGCCTGAAGGAGAGAAAGAGAGAAAGAGAGAGAGAGAGAGAGAGAGAGGGAGAGAGATCGAGAGAAACAAAAAGAGATAGAGAAAGAGCGAGAAAGAAAGAGCGAGACAAAAAGAGGCATATCAGTAAGAACAATGCTGCTCTAAGCTGTTTGTCTGACATAGCAGATAAGCATACAAATGGTTCATGTTGGGTCCTCAAGCTGTTTCTGCGGAGATACACAAAAGCACCAGTTGACCAGCGACACACTTGGTCAGCCAACCCCCCTCCCTCAACACCCCCCTCCCACCCCACCCCCCCCACTGGACAGCGAAGGAGAGCGGGACGACGAATGGATGGCTAGAGGTGGGTGGAGATCCCGCCTCAACGCAACAACGCTTTGTGTTTTTCAGAGCTAGCTTTTTGTTTTCGGGCGTGGCATCGCTAGGGGAGAAACAAACGTCCCAGGAACCAGCCCGGTGGACGCTGGCAACCCCACCAGTTCTGGCCGCTGAGCTAAACGTCCTAGCGACCAAAGGCCCGCGGGTTCAAAGCCCGCCAGGGCTCTGCAGTTTGCAGACACGCGGCCCTGCAGGAAAGGAAAAGGCCTGTATCACCAAGTGACTTATTCATGTAGCACATGGTGACATGATGTAGGGCCTGTTTTACTGATGTCCGCTCTGACGCGTTAGCTCGGTGTGGGGAGTTCAATGTGTACTGCGGGTGACATCCTGTCCCTGAAAAAAGAAACACGTCAAAGATTTCCTTCCTCAGAACTGATGTTAATAGCAGAGCCGCCTGGGGAGTCTGACACGCTTTATAGAGCAACGGGCCCAGGTTTATCAATCTGTGGGCCGTTTCTCTCCGTTGGCTCACACACGTACACACACACACGCACGCATTTCTTTCTCCTTGCGTGGACCAGAAACTTAATCCTAAATGTTCCGTATTTCCTGAACCTAACTGTAACCCGGCCTTTACATTAATCCTAAACCCTTCACTTCAACACTAACCCCTAACTCTAATTTTAAGTCAGATCCTATTAGTATTTTTTCCTCCCTTTCAAATTGTAAGCTCTTTTAAATGTGAACCTTTTCTCAATGTGGTCACCCTGAATAAATAAATTTAAAAAAATCATAGTTTTTACTCCACTCCCAGCCATATGGCCAACAAATTTAGATTTTCCTATATGCACAGGCCTTATTTTACTATCCCAAGAAGTGTAATTTTACACACACACACATATACTTCCCATGCTGCCTTATATCTCTGCAGCAGCTAAGATCACAAATACATTCTTGAAGTTATAATAATTAAATTTCAGCGTTCCTCCAGAAGTGATGATCATTTGAACCTTTTCTACGTAAGAGAAGGGAAAAGTAGTTGCTTTTTATTATTGAGAATGGAGAGCAAATGCAACATGCCACACTCCTCCAACAGCCAATTTCTGCGTTTGCCACCACAGGGACAGAAATAATTTTTCACAGAGGATAAGTTAATTAAGAGGAGTACAGGCGGCGATAAGAGCCTTATAGTTGGCCTCTTTTGTACAGTAATTGCGTTTCACATCCCGGTATTTGAAGCCGGGGTTGTGTATCTGAGGACCACACACTAAGAAGATAAGACACCTAATTATGCAACGGGGCAAGATGGCGCCAAGCCATTTGGCTAACAAATTACAGGAAGTGTTGCGATGTACCGTCCATATGTGAACGTAAACGCGGTCTACTACTTGGTTGTCTGCGCTACACTCAGGCCACATTCATTCGGAGGGTGTGTCGCTTCGGGAATTAAAAATGGGTAGTCACTGCAGAGCTCAATTGGTTTTCACTACACAGCATAATTTAGATCCCAAAGTCTTTTTATGTCAGAAGGTGTGAAGCAGCAGTGCGGTGTCTCTTATTATGAGTGTCAGTTTTTAAAACAGTCACGCATGGAAACCCCTTTTGGAAAATGAGGTTCCATAATGGAAATAAACATAACTGTAAATCTCAAACTTTACAATCCCGCGCAGTATCTATTTTATTTTTTTAACTGGCAATGACACATTTCACGGATGAACAGGGATGGAGGAAATGAGGGGAAGAGGGTGGTGGGGGGGGGGGGCGTGTAGATTTCTCTGCAATTATGTTTTCCGAGTGAATCCAATTGGAAATTGACAAAGAGAACAAGCTGCATATCACCGGCCGTGTAAATGTTAATATTGGGAGTATTAAAGGAGGGCACTTCCGGCAGCCCGTGCCATCGCAGTTTCACGCCTCGAATCCTCAACTGACCACTGAGATCGATCTCGGCAGGGGTTGATTAAGGCCCTGATTGGACTCAGCTGGGTAATATGGCGCTCCTTCCTAAGAGATCGAAAGCAAATGAGATTGCCGGTGTAAGAAAGCCAGGATTGATCATTCATATCCAATTTAAAAATAAAAACAGCCCAGTGCCGCTTCATTTCCATAATATTTAGCGTCTACTATGAGAGAAGATAAAGTCAACAACATTTTTAACATAGAGAGGCTTGTCTGTCCATGAAATTGAGTCTGACCTCATATACCACAGGTATGACATCACATTACTTTTTACTGCTTTAACTGTGTTGGCAACTGGTTTATAATACCAATATGCCATCTCTGGGGATTTTGATACAATGCCAATATACCACGACTAAGCACTGTGTCCAGGCACTCTGTGTGCCTAAGAACAGCTATCATCATATACCACACCCTCTCTTGCCTTATTGCTTACATATAGCTACACACAGTATATGGCCTTCATTAGTGATTCAAGTTGTCACTAGTGAACACAGATGCAAAGTTTTAAACCTAAACTTAACCACACTGCTACCCATATTCTGTACCTTTTCTATAAATAAAGGAAAAAAGCTATTGTTTTGATTTAATTATTTATCTATTTTTATATAGCTGGCCAATTTTGACTTTGTAGTTGTGCTGTCTAGTGGAAACTCCTTTCTGGACTAAATATAATTTAGCTTGTCTCAGAATTTTGCCAATATTGAGACTAAGCACAGCCGTTCTTTTGAAATAGCTATATTATTTTGATTTTTTTTGGAATCTTAATACATTATATGGGTCTGGCACAAAGTCAACAGTTTTGGTGGTTTGCAAGTTCCAGTTGAACAGTTTGATGTGTTGTTCGGGAACTCATCTATTCAATTAACTGAATGTACTGAATCATTTATCTTCAAGATGTGTTGAAGTAAATCAATTGTGTGCAACAAAAAGTCACACAGAATGAGGCTGCTTGTGGGAGTTGAAATTAAAAATCTTTCATCACAAATGCTAAACAGTTGTCTGATGTCTCGGTTCCCTGAATAATTATAATCTTGAAAATGATTGTTGAAGAAAATCTGTTGGGCTCCTTCAGTTTTAATTATGTTGTAAAAGCAATACAGCTAGATTAAATGCACAATAAAACATTAGGACATTTACCCTATAATGATATTAGAATGAAACAACTTCATATGTGAATGTAGCATCTTTACCCTCACAATACAGATAGGACCGGAGGAGTGATGTAGGTCTGTATCTACACTACAGATAGGACCAAAGGAGTGATGTAGGTCTGTACCTACAATACAGTTAGGACCAGCGGAGTGATGTAGGCCTACATCAACACTACAGTTAGGACCAGAGGAGTTATGTAGGTCTACATCAACACTACAGTTAGGACCAGAGGAGTGATGTAGGTCAACATCAACACTACAGTTAGGACCTGAGGAGTGATGTAGGTCTACATCAACACTACAGTTAGGACCAGAGGAGTGATGTAGGTCAACATCAACACTACAGTTAGGACCTGAGGAGTGATGTAGGTCTACATCAACACTACAGTTAGGACCAGAGGAGTGATGTAGGTC